>OW052243.1:34062784-34180845 GCA_932526585.2 Philonthus cognatus
AGGCCCTTATCTTTCCCCTTGCGAACGAACCGTGCGCCGCCCCCTTCCTTCGAGGAACGTTGCACTTTCATACAGAAAAAACAAAACCTGAAAATCATTAACGCTTTCAAACCGCTTCTATTCTATTGATCCAAGTGGACTATGTTTTATTCTTTGTTTCAATTAATTCATTACCAGTGGCGGCTCGTGCGTTTTTCGTTTGTTAGTGTAGCTGCAGACATAAACATAATTGTATCTGTGTACGTTTATTCTGTAGTGTATCAATTTAAATTAGATGTTTAATTAAACAAATCATCTATGATTCGGTTGCAATATAAGCATATGCACAATTAATGGCGAACTATGTTTGCGAAATGATTCGGTGCTCGTCTATGTAGCAGTTTAACAATATTTATGCAACGCGTCTCCACTAACAATTACAATTAGCAATGGTAATGAATTTTGAATAATTCACACCACCGGCACAATTTTCGTAAAATGTTCTCGATTACACACATCGACAATTTGCCATCGATAAGTTACACAATCTATCAGAAATCGTGTCACTGAGAGCAAATATGAATATGATTTATTTAATTACGCTTCGCTCGCACACCCCGGCAAATCCAAATTTTTAGGCTTTTCCAAACTCAAAATTTTACTTCATGCTTAGGCTGGGAGTGGAAACCATCGTTCGACGATTAATCAGAAACTTATTTGATCAGAAATTATGCAGATTTAATGGAACTTAATTTAATTTTAAAAAATACGCTAATAAAATGAATACCAAATCAAATTTTAACTTTGATTTGATGTGTTAAAATATCTAGCGAAGATATTTAAGTTTCAATAATGACTAATTAAAGTTTATTTATTTCTGTGTAGATTCCATGAATTTTATGTTAATTTGATAATCTGTTGATTTTTTACAATTATTTTAAAGAAAACGTTATTCTAAAATCATAAACAGTATTGCATAGTTTCAACTTTAGCTTAAAAAAACCTCTAGAGTGCTATGCAAAAATTGTAGGTTGGCAACTCTAAAATTTTAAATTGTAATTATTATGTCTGATGTTTTATATGTCAATTCCTGAAGAGTGCAGCCAACTTAAATTTTCAAAAAGATTAAATCATGAATTTAAAGGTTTTAAATAATTGAATATACGATATATTAAGCAGTACGTCGAAATAATTTATTTTCTTAGGAATTTGAAACTTCTAACGAGTGTTTCCGATCCAAGACTAAGCATAAAGTAAAATTTCGAGTTTAGAAAAGCTTAAACGTTTCAAAATTTAGGCATTTCTAAACTCGAAATTTTACTTCATGCGCCACGCGTACAAAACACTGAAATATTGTGAAATACACTGAGCAAAAGTAAAATGCCCTTAAAATTATAAAAATATGAAACGTTTATTTTAACGTTATTCAAACATTACTGAAATCTACTTTTATAAATAAGACATTTTTTTAACTTAATATTAGTAGTCATAAAAGTGCTCTATTTGAAAGTGTAATCTAAGATATACTTTAAAGTTAACACCTATAACACAAAACAATTACTGAAATGAGTTTGCTTAGTGGAAAATATCCACATCAAAATTTAGGATGTTTTAACCACACCACAATTTTCGTATTGTTGAAATGTCAGTTACATCTTTAATATTAATTGAGATATCATTTTTTTCTTAGTGTGACTTAACTTGAAAATCACATAAAATGTAGCAAATCGTAATACATACTACTATTTTAGTTAGAAACTTAAATATGTTTAGATAATACAATTGGGAGGGTTGACGGTTATTGTTGCCTGATGAAGCCTCTCTGTACTGAAACATGTTGAAATACCCATCAATTAATTGTAACTCTCTCGTCTACAAGGAATTCGTCTTTGGCGTATACATATGCCTAAGCTGTAAATTTTCCGACATTCGTTTGGTTTTAAAAGAATTCAATTTGGAGCTTGAAACGAGTGTTTTCCGTTCCCAGGTTAAGCATAAAGGAAAATTTCAAGTTTAGAAAAGCCTGAAAATATGGTGTGGTCGCGTAGCGCCAAAGAAATTTTTTAGGCTTTTCTAAACTCGAGATTTTACTTTATGCGCCACATGTATTAAACACTGATTTAATGTTAAGTTTAAAATATTCTTGTTTTGCAGCATATTTTGAATCCTGCTTTAGCAGTTTATTTTCAATACTGATTTAGCAGTATATTTCTTATTTCAAAATATTTCAGTGTTTTATACGCGTGGCGCATGAAGTAAAATTTGGAGTTTAGAAAAGCCTTAAAAATTGATTTAATCGTGTAGCGCTACGCGCTACGTGACCAAACCAAATTTTCAGGCTTTTCTAAACTCGAAATTTTACTTCATGCTTAATCAGGGAGTAGAAACACTCGTTAAAAGCTTCAAATTAAAAGTTTTAATAAAATCAGCGGATGTCTGAAAATTTACCGAGTAAAAAGAAAATCCATAATTAAATCTAGTTTATAAATTAACTTGTTTTTTTTCTCTGTAATTAGCCTTAGGTCTGTTATGGAATAAATTAATGAATGAAAATAATTATTTGTCAAAATATTTCACCTCTGCTATATACTAAATTAAAACACCTCGTTTCGTGCCAACAAATCCATTTTTTCGTATATTTCAATAATTTAGTTGCTCCAGGGTACTGTATGTGATAATTTTTTGTTAAAAGAATAGTGTTTGTCTTTACTTAATATTGTGTAATAATATTCTTATCAATTACAATACTAAAGAGACTCCATGCCATTTCCACAATCTAAACCCGGATACTTACTTGGATGCCAACGACAGTCAAACACGACACCTATGAAAACACTTGATAATGCTAGATATAGTGTTTTCCTATCGATTATCTAGTTAATAAAATACAAGTATTATCTACAATTTCAACACATGCAACATTTTGAAATGTTGAGTTTATTTTTTCTGAATAAACCTGCCTCCTGCAGCTAAACTATGAAAAGCTGTCAACTATAATTTTAGATACATCCACAATTGTAATTTTTTATTATAATTTATGTTAATTTATTGACAGTTTTTTAAATATGTATTTTTTAAAATTTTAAATTTAAATTAAAAACCTACACAGGAATTTATAGTATTGTTATGCATATGATGTAAGTTCTGACATTTTAAAGCTTTTAACGAGTGTTTTCCACTCCCAGACTAAGCATGAAGTAAAATTTCGAGTTTAGAGAAGCCTGAAAATTTGGTTTGGTCGCGTAGCGCGTAGCGCTACGCGACCAAACCAAATTTTCAGGCTTCTCTAAACTCGAAATTTTACTTCATGCGCCACGCGTATTAAACACTGATTTCATGTGAAGTTTACAATATGCTACTAAAACAGCATGCTGGAGACGTATATTTTGAACTTCACTTAAAACCAGTGTTTAGTAGGCGTGGCCCATGAAGTAAAATTTCGAGTTTAGAAAAACCTGAAAATTGGTTTGGTCGCTCCACGCTTCACGCTACGCGACCAAACCAAATTTTCAGGGTTTTCTAAACTCAAAATTTTACTTCATGCTTAATCTGGGAGTGGAAAACACTCGTTTAAAGAAATATCAGAAAACTGACAGCATATACATTACAATACTAAAAATTCCCTTGTGTAGGTTAGGTGAGGTGCATTTTGGAGGTGCCACATATGGAATTTATTTTATAGACTCGAAATTTTACTTTATGCTCAATCAAGTCGTTAGCAACTTCAAATTGATCGCTTTTAAAAATACAACGCATGCTTGAAAAATTACAGTGTATGCATAGGAATATTTATACTTAAATAAATGCCTGTATTAGGTAAGCATTTTACTTTTAAGCATATAAATTATAAAATATTATAATGAGCAAGCATAATATTTTTTGTATGAGTTTATATGAATTACAAATATTTAATTTTCCTTTTCGAAAAAGCTCTGCAACTTTTTACTATTAATTTAAGTATTCCTGAGTTGGACATAAATTATCCACAAATGTTTGTAAGGGTCTGAAAAGAAAATTTATTGAACGCGAAATGTCCGCTCTTGTATACGTAAACATAAAATATGTAAATAATTTAAACTTTCCGGGTTATACGTAACATCCCCCGAAGACTCGCCCTCTCGCAATGATATCCAGTTTGACGTAACCCCAGGACTATTTTTCACGATGACAGGTAGACAGGGCAGACAGGGGCCTCCGCGATAAGAGCCTTGTTCAAACGAGGATGTAGTGCCCCTGGCCCCGGCTTCGGTCGGGTCGTCACCACCGATCCAACTGATAATAACCATAGAAATAATGTTGCTAGAGACACCTAAACTGCAAATCCCATCGAATCCACCCTCAATTACTCTTTTTCCCCTATTCACGGAGGGTTGTAAATAAAACGCTCCGACGGCTCCCCATAAACGTTATTTATTAATGGGGAAAATGAAAATATTTCATGGAAAGTCAGGACTAACGGCGAGCTCTTCTACTGTTTTATTTAGTGTAATGGGAAACGGAGATATCTGCTGAGAAATTTACAAGCCATCGCGGGCTATTTAGAACTAACCCTCCGACGTTGCCTCTTATCTCTATTACAGCGTTTTCTTTGTTTGCAAATTAACTATTATAATTGCCAGTTGTCGTGTCGTGCATTTTCTATTCGTAAAACCTTTCTTTTATATTCATTTAATGATTACTTTAAATGAGTAATACATTTTTTTTATAACTTTTTTATCTGGAATAAACAAGAATCTTCCCGAGTTATTTTCAAGAAACTCTATACACCAGATAATATAATATAATATATACTGCCTTTCGAAAGAATCAGAACACAAAGTATTTATTGGACGATTTTAATTAAATTTACAGAATTTGATCATGTAAATGAACTGCATCGATGATCAAAAAATCAATTGTTTTGGTTACTATTTATTGGTATTTTTCCTTGATTTCACCATTATGAAGAGCTGCTGATTTTTTAATGTAATTGCTTCTAATATCCAAGTAGCCTCTGAGTAGTTTGACGTTTCAGTTTGTAAAACATAAAAAGATGCCACGTGTTCGTCGGCGTGCACAATATCATCATCTAAGTGAATTTGAAAGGGGTCGCATTATTGGAATGCGAGAAGCGGGTTTTTCGGTTCGTGCTATTGCTGAAAGGGTAGGCCGTAGTGTATCGGTGATCGTACTGCTGGTCTAGATGGTCCGAAGCTGGGGAGAATCGACGTAGACTTGGATCAGGACGTCCAAGAAGCACCACTGAGCGTGAAGATCGAGCTCTTCGTCTTACAACTTTAAGGGACAGATTTACAACGTCGCGGGCATTGGGAAATGACTGGTTGGCTCTAAATGGCCAAAGAGTATCCATGGCTACTGTTTACAGAAGAATCCGCAGTTTTGGTATAAGATCCTACCATCCACAATTGTGTCTACCTCTTACTCCGCAGCATCGCAGAGCAAGACTTGATTGGTGCAGGGAAAGACAACATTGGACCCATGAATGGAATAACATTATATTCAGCGATGAGTCTCGGTTCTGTTTATGGGCTCATGATGGTCGCAGAAGAGTGAGACGTCGACGCGGTGAACGCAGAATTTTACAATTTGCTGTTGAAAGACATACGGCTCTTACACAGGGAGTTATGGTTTGGGGGGCGATAGCATATGGTAGTCGGTCTCCTCTAGTTTTTTTAGAAGCAGGGTCTTAGCGCGATTCGGTATATTGACAACATTTTACGGCCAGTGTTACTGCCCTATGTAAATGGCTTGCAGAACCCCATTTTTCAGTAAGATAATGCTCGACCTCACACAGCGGCCATTACAAGACAGTTTTTTGATAGTGCCGAAATCAATTTGTTACCTTGGCCATCTCGTTCTCCAGATCTATCGCCAATGGAACATGTTTGGGATATGATAGGTGTTAGAATAAGTAACTTACAGCGCCCCGCTAACACTGTAATGGAACTTAGAGGTCAAATTATCGAAGTTTGGAATGAAATACCCCAAGTCGATATTAACAGCCTGATTTCTAGCATGCCTCGACGTGTTAATGAGTGTTTGGGAAATCGTGGAGGCCCAACACATTATTAATTTTTATTCATTTGTTTTTTTGTTTTTAAGTTGATTTTTTGATCATCGATACAGTTCGTTTACATGATCAAATTGTGTAAATTTTATTAAAATCGTGCAATAAATACTTGGTGTTCTGATTTTTTTGAAAGGCAGTATATAAACATTGCAATCCACGTTTTAGAAACCTAATTTACCCCACTTAGATGACTTATTAAAATGAAATAATTTGCTAGTCAATAGAGTTACCGATTACTTAGTAGCATAATAAGTTAGGTTAGTTGCAAATTTCGTAGGTTAAGCTATTCAGAATGGGTTACTTGCACGTTATAACCCAACCTAAACTTAAGTAACTTACAAACAGACCAATCTTGGGACGAACCTTTTGTATTTCAATGACGTTACGTTTTTGTTTTCTTATATCAAAATCACATTTTTCTTATGAGCGTATATGGAGATATGGATATCATTGAACAGCATTTTTAACCCTGATTTCAAAGATATGCCACATACATACTTTTGTAAAAAAAAAGTAATTGGTAAAGTTGCCATGATTAACCAGTGAACAATTTCGTTGCTAGGTGATGCTTGCGATTGGTTTAAAAATATGACTACTATCGATTAGTTATGTTTAGTTTTATAAATAAGCACAAAAAGACATTTTTTTCACAAAGGTACACAAGTGACACATCGTTGAAATCGGCATCAAAAAAGCTGTTCAATGATATGCATATCTCTATATAAGGAATAAGTAAATTTGGTGTAGGAAAACGAAAACGAAACGTCCTTGCCACAAGAAAGTTTTTACAGTTTGGTTATAACTTTTAAAACAAATTAACTACAGTAACTTTATAAAAATGAGATTCTATCAACTTCCGGTTATAGAGCGAAAACGGTAAGAGATAGATCTTTTTTTTGCCATTGATTAAAACACGAAAAAGTGTCCTTGGCTCGCGAAAACGGATTTGCAATATCTCTTCAAATCAAAAAGTTTTTCATATGTAGCACCTCCAAAATGCACCTCCCTGTATGTGGTTTCAATACAAGAATGATTTTTGTAGTTTAGGTCCTATATGTTACGAGTTTATGATAATATTAACTTATATAATACAGGGTTATTTAAAATAAAGGAACAGATTTTAAACATTTATATCTTCCAAACTACAAAAGATAGAAACACAATTCCAACGTTCCTGGAAAAAAAAAGTTTATTTTTTTATGCATTCAATATGATTACCATGTGTTACACGTGCAGTGGATTTTTTTAGTCTCCTTTCGTAAACTGTACGAATACGCTAGACATTTTCATTTGATGTGCGTGGACGTCCCGTGCTTTTCTGTTTGCAGATGCAACCATCATCTACGAATTTTATTTATGTACAGGGTTATTCAAAAAGAAGGAACAGCTTTCAAACATTTATTTTTTCCAAACTACAAATGGTAGAACCATAATTCCAGTGTTCCTGGACAGACAAAAGTTTAACATTTGATAGTCCAGGCAGAAGTTCCAACCATGGCCGCATTGGCGCTGTTGCTTGTAGTGTGGATTGTCTGTAGTAAAACAGCGACGCAACAAGAAAAAACATTTTGTGTGCTGCAATTAGCAAAACTAGAGTCTATTATTGAGTTTAATAAACAACCGCCTCGTCATAAGCAGATTTACCAGTAGCTACTGGTAAATCTGCTTATGACGAGGCGGTTGTTTATTAAACGGATGGCGAAAAGCGCGTTAAACTTCAATAATAGACTCTAGTTTTGCTAATTGCAGCACACAAAATGTTTTTTCTTGTTGCGTCGCTGTTTTACTACAGACAATCCACACTACAAGCAACAGCGCCAATGCGGCCATGGTTGGAACTTCTGCCTGGACTATCAAATGTTAAACTTTTGTCTGTCCAGGAACACTGGAATTATGGTTCTACCTTTTGTAGTTTGGAAGAAATAAATGTTTGAAATCTGTTCCTTCTTTTTGAATAACCCTGTACATAAATATTCATGTATGTACGTTATGTATTAAAAAATCTATATTTTTAACCTTTTTTTGGAAGATAATTGCCCCCCCCCCTTTACAAACTTGATTGATTGTAATTAATACAAAAATTCTCCATAAAATAAGTTATTGAACACGAGTGTACTTGACTGTTATGTATGTTGATATATCAATTGATCTGTTGAAATTAGACACAATACTGAGTCAATTGATTGGGCATAACTGCATAATTACAGTGTTTGATGCTTTAACTAATTAATGATTGCTTATGAATTCAGCTGAATAGAGAATTTGACACGATAATGATAAATCAATACATAATCTGTGTTAAGGTGGAGTGGAGCAAGGGAAAATATTAGGAGAAACGGAATAAAACAATCTATCACCCCCCACCCCGGTTCCAACCCTCAAACCCCGACCCTTAGCAGCAGTTCGCGGTTGAATTAAGACGTTTTATTTTATCGGCTGTGAGGGGCGGACTGATTCCGGCCGGGGGTGTATAATTTCCCACCCTCCAACCCCCAGCTGGCCACACTGCCGTATTCTTTCGCAGGAATATAAGCATACGATGGAACAAGTGGCACCCTCTGAAAAAAAAACTGGAATAAATATAGGATTTTGTGAATAGCGCTGACTTAGTCGCGTTTATTTGCTTTATTCTCATGGAAATGGGCCGCCTTTTTATTTCAGATATATCTGAATATATGTCAATTTTAGGGGTCGGCATCCCGAATGAGGGCCGGCTTTATGCCTTTCAGAACCTCTACATGAATTACTTTCGAGTTGTTGGGTTTCCTAAACCGCTTGTAATATACATACACATACGTATATGCGGTTATTCCGGAATGGTATTACCCAAAAAATGTTTCCTATCGATTTAAAATTATGAATGGACCCTTCATAATCTATTAATACTCGTACACTCGTATGAAGTATGGCGAGGGTTGAATAAAATAAGTTTTCCCCAAGAGGGTGATCTGTTCTGCGCAATTAAAACCTTTAAAAATACTGCGTCTACATAAATATTAATTTGTTCAATACACGTGAACCTAACGTACTTTTCAGTTATTAGATTAACACCTGCGAGGGTTTTGCTGCTATTTTCGGTCCCTGGGTATTACAGAGAAACCCTTTTTGTTAGCCCGCTGGCTTTTGTTTTTTTTATCTCTTTTGGGATGTGCAGTTTTTTATTGTGTATGAACTACTATTCAAAACGTTTTTTTTTAGTTTACAAAGTTTAAACATAAATCAAGTATAATTGAATAGGATTTTATTTTATATTCTTTGTACAAGAGCTACAAAAGTATTTTTTATTTTTTCAAAATATTTGTTAAAAACTTATGATATGTCAATTATTTTTGTTTACAAAGTGTAAACATACATTAAGGATAATTTAATAGGATTTCATTTTATATTCTTTGTATAAGAGCTACAAAAGTATTTCTTAATTTTTCAAAATATTTGTTAAACACTTATAATATGTCAATTATTTTCACGTAAAACGTCAAAAATAGACAATTTCTTGATGTGCAGGGGGCAGAACTCCGGAGGGGTTTGGTGGCAAATTGATGGCAATGCTAAAAAGTTCATAATACATTTTAAAAATTATCGAAAATTCATGATAAATTTTGATAGTTACCGAACATCTTGAAAATTCGTAACAACGGTATCAACATGTTTAAAATTAAGGAAAATCTTAAAAAATGGAATTTTAAAAATTAAGGAAATTTACCGCTTGTAAGTGTTCAAAACGTTTTTGTTTTATACAAGACTTAATTAATGATTGGGATTCGCGACAAAATATATAATGTGTATTAGTCACCTCTATTGACAAAGGATAGACAAAATTAGACAAAGAAGGCGCCATAATCAGTAAAAAATAAAAATAAAAATAGCACGTTTTTAAAATTGCTATTTCTCCTTTATTTATCAAAATAGTTTAGTTAGAGCAGCAAGACTTCTGATCGATAGCCCTTATTTGGAAACGCAATATAAAAATATTTTTATTTTGTGAATACTATATTTATTGTACATATTTCTCAAATAATAAAGATTTAGTTATATATTTTAGTTATTTAATCTAATCTGTACTTGTGAATTTAAAAAGAAACAATTTTCGGTATCGAATTTTTATTCGGTTTAAAATTTCTAAAATAAAAATCTGTTACACAAAAACTACAAATAAAAACAAAAAATCGATACGACAAAATTCTTATAATTAAGTTTAGTTTACGCATACGAAACTTTAAAATGTTTGGACTATAAATAAAAAAGTTTTTGAAACGAGGCCGGTAAAGTCCCTTTAAAGAAAAACTTAGTAAAGTTGCGTTAAAGAGTAACTAAAATTTTGGAAATTCATTAAAAATGAAAACCGTCAACGTTTTAAAAATGAATAGAAAGTCACGAAAAATTGCAAATAATGTAGAAATAATATATAATTGTGAAATAAACAAAAAAAAACTAATTGAAATTTGTATCATTTATTTTCCAATAAACAAAATCATATAAATATTTATTTAAAATAACAAATGAAAGTCATAAATTACACATCCAGTGTTAAAAGTGCCAAAATTGTCGATAATATAAAATTTGTTAAAATTATCGAAAAATAATGAAGTGTCAAGAATTGGGAGCATTCTGAAAAAGTGCGAAGAATTCACTTATATATTAGATTTTTTTTTATTAAATGGGCAGTATAGTTTTAACTTTACTATAAATCAGTATTTTATACGCGTGGCGCATGAAGTAAAATTTCGAGTTGAGAAAAGCCAAAATTCTTCAGGCTTTTCTCAACTCGAAATTATACTTCATGCTTAATCTGGGATTGAAAAACACTCGTTAGAGAAAATTAATAGTTTCTTCAAGAATTTCATTCATTTATAAAATCTTGACTGGACCTCGAAGTGCAAAATAACCCAGTTTTGATTAAAATCAGATTATTTTGTAATTTTAAGTCTACATTGGATTCACCGTTCTGTTTTTATAAAAAATATTATCAAATTTGAAATCAGCGATTTTAAATATAACATTTTTGGTTTTTGGTCGCGTAATTGGCAATTGGGATCACTATGCGAATGATGATTCTAATGATAATTAAAATAATCATTCTAATCATTATTTGAATGAATATTCAAATTAACATTCGAATAATCGTTTCAATTTTTATTCAAACGGTGATTGAAATTACCTCTATCAATCTTTTATTTTTTTTAATTTTAAATGTTTCCTTTACTTTTTGGAATTGTAACACATTGTTACATTTTCCGTGTTTAAATAAAAAAATTTCCCACCCTCGTGGGTCAGTGAATAGAGTTCCTGTTCTTGGGCCAGAGGGTCGTGGGTTCGAATCCCACCCGGAGTGTCACTTTCTTATGGGTAAATTGGCACCCTCTGGAGCCATAAATGTTGTATGAATGAGTTGTCACGTCCATATGAATTCAACAACGTGTGTATGTGGATAAGTTAATTTAAATCAAAAATAATTAAATACAAATAGCTACTGACTGTATGGGCAAGAGCCGAGGTCAAAAAAAAGAAATAGAAAGATTTTCTAGAAACAAATATTTAATTTCTATACCAAATGTAACTGTTTACACAAAATTAGGTGAAATATTGTTTAATAATTTAATGTTATTTATTAAGGTATCAAGAACAACTGTACTTAATTGCACACACATCTAAAAATAGGTGTCTTTTAAGAGAAAGAAAAAAAATCACATTTGGCACAATAAAAATTCATAACTTTGACTGATAATGTAATTATTATGGGCTAATATTTTCGTAGAAGTGCTTAAGAAAGACAATGAATTATGAACAAATTCACAATTTTTTAAATTAATTGTTGTTCCTCAAAATTTTTAAAATGATTACACATTAATTATTTATCATTCATACAAATATTTAAATGATAGCTAAAAGGATGATTCATACAGGGTGCTTTTGTTTGAATTTCCATTTCCATTATATTCTGTAAATCTTTAGATACTCGTCTTTTTTCTAGAGTTCAATTTGAAGATTTAAACGAGTGTTTTCCATTCCCAGACTAAGCATGAAGTAAAATTTCGATTTTAGAATAGCCTGAAAAAATAGTTTGGTCGAGTAGCGCGAAGCGCGGAGCGACCAAACCAAATTTTCAGGCTTTCCTAAACTCGAAATTTTACTTCATGCGCCACGCGTATAAGACACTGATTTCATGTAAAGTTTACTTGTTCACAATATTTCATTGTTTTTAGTGTTTAATACGCGTGGCGCATGAAGTAAACTTTAGAGTTTAGAACAGCCTGAAAATTTGGTTTAGTCATAAAAGTAGACAATTAATAGTGTTCAACGCAGTGTTGACAACTAGGCCCTTTCGACTAGGCCACAAAAAACTGTTTTTAAATATAGCTAAAATTATATATATTTAAAACTAATTTACTAATATATTCTTAATTTCACAATATTTCAGTGTTTTATAGGCGCATGAAGTAAAATTTTGAGTTTGGAAAGGCCTGAAAATGTGTATTTGCCGGGGTGCGACTCGCTTTGCTCGCTTCGCCCGCGCGCCGCCAAATATAATTTTTTAGGCTTTTTTAAACTCGAAATTTTACTTCATGCTTAACTGGAAGTGGAAACAATCGTTCGGAACATGGAATTGAACACAGCAGTAATTGCCTGAAATTTTACAGCGCGTGCATCGGAAAATGTACACCTAAAAGAAAAATTCCTTGTATGTATAAATAATTTAAATAAACACAAAATTGTGTGTATGTTTTTATATTTTGAATGTATGACGCCCCTAACTTTTATCTGAAAGTTTTTTTATGCAGTGTCGTGCTAGAAAATTGTCGACTATCTAGATATTCTAAGAAATTTTTCTCTCCGTCCACAAAAAGATATTACTAAAATGAAATAAATTAAACTACGTCTAAAATATTTATCTTTCAATTTATACGGAGGACTGCAGCAGCATCAACCCTTGGGGTTTGAAATTGGGTTAAAGCAAATGACAATCTTCTATATTCAAAGTATTAAATTTCAACTGACGTTAATGCAGTTTACAATTTTCATATTTCAACAAAATCAATTCGATCGAATTTTATTTTACTACACATAAAACATTAAACTTTTTAAAATGTGTGTAATATACTTATTAGGAAAATTCTATGAGGGGAGTTTTTGAAATTGATTTTAAATTATCCTAAATCAGTAAGAGCTTTATATTTAAATTGATACAAAAGATGGTGAAATATAAAATGCGCTACCAAAACGGAATCCCAAGGAGAAATCCACAACGCAAACACATTATTTCCCCGCATATGTTTCCCTATTGGAATTTCATTTGGCTTTCGAAAGCGAGAGAAATTCCTTCATTGTGTTATTAAGGAAACACCGCCGCGACGCCCCTCTCCAAAAATATCAGTTCAGCTAATCTGATTCTAAACATTATAACTACATTTATCGAACGCGCACTTCCACTAAAACTTTGTTGTTAACAAAGTTTTTTTTGTTATTGTTGTTCGTCTCGTGATAAATGATAAATGGATTAGGGCCCACTTAATAATATTTTGTGTAGATGGTAGATATATTTTAAGCGCTGTTCCGTTTTTGCAGTGTCGGATTTATGGTGGAATACAATAGCATGTTAAGCGCACATAAATCAATATTTTGATTTAGAGCATGTTGATGAACAAATCCCTCAAACAACAAGATTCTTAATATAATGCCCTTGTATTGTGGTTTCTTTGCATTGTGTTTAATCCGACGAACATATATTCCACGGAACCGGATATAATTCTCGTCTCGCGCGTTCTTTTGTTGTTTGAGTTATTACGGATTGGATTGCTTATCATGCACACAACACGGGTAAATAGGTGGAAATGTGTTTGTGTGTGTGTGTGTCCCTAATAACGCTTGAAAAATCCTGTTTGTAACGCAAATAGCAACTCAGGGGGTGTATTAATTGGGGGGATGTGGATGTGACCGTGGCTCGATTTCTTTTTTCTAAACAAACGCGAAACTTCCATTACACTCAACCGCTATAGTCAGCTGTTTAATGGAAATGTCATTGGCGTTTAATGAATCTGGCAATTGCATTATTGCTTTATAATAATAAACACACTAACCTAGATTGCGATTAACACATTAGATACTCGTTTACAGAAATTGGATTGCTTTGTAGATTGAACAATGTATTATAGATACAGAGAGGGCAACTATGAACTATCAATTAGAACACTTGGCATTGCTTTACTGATTTAATTTAAATTGTTTTACTAGCTTCGACAATAAACCAAGAAATACAGACAGTGGAAAAAATACCTGTTTGTTCAGAGATGTCCAATCGTTTACCTTTGCTTTGCGTTTTACCTTTGGGCCGCAATAAGTGAAAAGTAAAAGAAAAACATACATAAGTATGAATTAAATTGCCAATACTTGTGGGCAGAACACTTAAAAACATTAATAGTGCGATTCTTTTCTACAATAAATATGTCTCAAACAGTTCACATTCTAGTATTCACAATAAGTGAAGAGGAAAGATACAACAATTTATTATTACCACTAAAAATCATTGAAACCCAGAGCTGTTCCGAGTACAAGTAAACTGTACTTGAGTATTGAGTACAAGTACTTCACCCAAATTGTACTCAAGTATTAGGTACAAGTACGTAATGACGAGTACTTAAGTACATTTATAAGCACAAAGTACTGAGTACAATAAATGAAAATACGAAAAACTATAATTCAAAAATGTTTTTATATAGTTTGAACTTCACTTGAAATCAGTGTTTTATACGCGTTTTGAATGAGAAATAATAATCATACTAATAATAATAATATGATTTATTGTCCATTGATGTACAGGCCTTAACAGGCACATATGATAACAAATATTTACAGCTAATTAGTAGCATAGGTGAAATATTCATTTATATCGTAAAACGCTTTCTCGGTAAGAAATTGGTGATGGTGCATTTTTAACAGATATTGGGAGGTGATTAAATACCGCAGCCCCGAGCACCGAAGGTGATCGTTTTGTGACATTTAATCTGTATGGTGGTATATATATTCTTTCATTATATCAGGTTTCGTATGAGTGGATGTGTTTCGCTATGGCAAATTCTGATTTGTTTTTAAAAATGTACATACTCAATCCGTATAGGAGCAAACATGGTAAAGTTAGTATAGCATATTTAATAAAAAATGGTCTACATGATGTTTTGCGATCTGTACCAGCCATGGATTGTATACACCGTTTCTGTGATCTTCCACGATGAGGACGCCCCCCCAGAGACACAGACCATATTGCAATCGGGACTCGGTTACGCCTATGTAGAACATTTTTAATTGTTGATTAGTGAGATACTTTTTGAGTACTTTTAAGCTGTAGCATAATTTCGAAATTGATTTCGCTAGTTTTGAACAGTGATCAGACCAATCTAAATTTTCATTGATAGTTAATCCCAAAAATTTAGTACTCTGGGCTGAAGATACGAGGTCTGGCTATTAAATAACGAGACTGCTTATGAAAAAGAGTTTAATTTTAAAAATTATCCTACAATCGAATGCTCCCCTTCAATGTACTCCCCTCCCCTCACCACACACCGTTCCATTCGTTTTTTTCCATTAGGCAAAGCAATGCTGAAAGTCTTCTTTTGTAAGAGCATTTAGGAGCTCCGCCGATTTTCGCTTTACCTTTTCCATCGACTCGAACCGGGTTCTTTTTAAGGCAGACTTGATCTTCGAAAAGAGGAAAAAGGCACAGGGTGCTAAATCGGCCGAGTACGGCGCGTGTTCGAGCACTGGAGTGCCTCTAGCGGCTAAATAACGCTTCACAGACAGCGCGTTGTGGGCAGGTGCGTTGTCGTGGTGCAAGATCCACGACTTGTTTTTCCACAACTCCGGCCGTTTCTTACGAACTCGCTCTCGCAGTGTTGCAACAACTTTGCTTTTTTTATTCTTGGCGATGCAGAAGTTTTCCAATGCATGGATTGCCGCTTAGTTTCAACATCGTATTGGAATATCCAAGTTTCATCGCAAGTGAATAAGTTTTCTATCAATTCAGGCTCTTCATCTAACCTCTCAAGAACGTCTGAGCAGATCTGTTGACGGACGAGCTTTTGGTCAGGGGTCAAATTTTTTGGGACAAACTTCGCACAGATTTTCTTCATGTTCAATTCGTTATGTAAAATTTTTCTGACAGTTTCTTTATCGGCGTTTACAGTCTCAGCAATCATCCGAATGCTCATACGATGATCGCCGCGCACATTTTCATTGATTTTGGTCACTGTTTGCGGCGTTGAAACAGAGACAGGTCAACCTGGACGTTGGTCATCGTTGGTGCTCTCTTGGCTTTCAGAAAACCGTTTATACCACTCGAAAACACGCGCACTTGATAGAGAATTCTCACCATAGGCCTCTTTCAACAACTTATAGCACTCAGTCGGAGTTTTTTTTTAATTTAACGAGAAATTTCACATTGATCCGTTGCTCGTGTTTTTCGTTACACATTGTTATCGGCACGAGAACAAAACACGTTCGTTTCTAACCTCTACACCTCTACACTAATCAGTTGATGTTACTATTCACCAGAGCTGGGCAGGATTCGACTCATTCAGGATTCGGTTCCCGGATTCGAATCCTTTTACACCTCTACACTAATCAGTTGATGTTACTATTCACCAGAGCTGGGCAGGATTCGACTCATTCAGGATTCGATTCCCGGATTCGAATCCTTTTAGAGAGTTCAAAAGAGGTATTCGAATACTTTAGTGAAAACGGATTCGTGATCCGGATTCGTTACATTTTTTTTAAAGGATTCGTATTCGAATCCAGACGTAGATGATTCGAATCCTTATAAAAGGATTCAATTCTTATAAAAGGATTCGAATCCTTATAAAAGGATTCGAATTCTTATAAAAGGATTCGAATCCTTATAAAAGGAATCGAATCCTTATAAAAGGATTCGAATCCTCATACACAGATTCAAATCCTCCTAAATAATGCGAATTGTCGCTACTAATGCTAGGATTCGAATTCGATTAATTCAAATAGTTAATTATTCTAATATGAATATTTAAATCACTAAATTATTCATATTTGAATATAAATATTTAAATTTTCGAATAATTCAAATATTTGTGAATGCATATTTGGTTACTTAACCATGAAAAATATCCAACGTTAATAGTATATTTTTAACTTCACTTGAAATAAGTGTTTTATACGCGTGGCGCATGAAGTAAAATTTCGAGTTTAGAAAAGCCCCGTGAAAATTTGTCTCGGGTCGCTGCGCGACCCTCGACAAATTTTCTACGCGGGGCTTTTCTAAACTCGAAATTTTACTTCATGCTTAGTCTGGGAATGGACAACACTCGTTCTTAGAAGTTTCAAATTGAAGGATCACTCTAGATTACTAAGTGTATTACCATTTTACAAAGGCTACAGCTCGAAGGACCAACCATGGTCTTCGGAGACCGAAGGACTACAGGGAATCGAAGTTTTTTTACAAGAAAACAACGAATATCTGAAGGTTTACAGCATGGATAGGAAAGAAAACATCTAATTTTGAAAAAAGTATCGAAGTTGGGTTGGTTTTCAGTGCATTTTTAACTTCACTTTAAATCAGTGTTTTATACGCGTGGCGCATGAAGTAAAATTTCGAGTTTGGAAAAGCCCCGCGAAAATTTGTCTCGGGTCGCTGCGCGACCCTCGACAAATTTTCTACGCGGGGCTTTTCTAAACTCGAAATTTTACTTCATGCATAGTCTGGGAGTGGACAACACTCGTCTGAATTTTAAATTTAACTCTTAAAAAATCGACGTATGTAATATAATAAATCATTTATTGAAATTATAGAAAAAGATGCAAAATTTTAAATAAAATTAACTTTTAGAGTTAACTTTATAATTTGCTCGGCTCTTAATGGGTGAATATTCTAAAAGAAACCGTTTTTATTTAATATTAAAGTTGCATTTAATACAAAAACAAACTGTGAATAAATCGACATAAATCTAGAAATATCGAAAATCTCGACATGTAGAAAATCTTGACGGTCCACTCCCAGACTAAGCATGAAATAAAATTTCGAGTTTAGAAAAGCCCCGCGTAGAAAATTTGTCGAGGGTCGCGCAGCGACCCGAGATAAATTTTCACGGGGCTTTTCTAAACTCGAAATTTTACTTCATGCGCCACGCGTATAAAACACTGATTTAAAGTGAAGTTCAAAACGCACTGAAAATCAACCCAAATTCGATATTTTTTAAAAATTGGATGTTTTCTTTTCTATCCATGCTGTGCACCTTCAGATATTCGTTGTGTTCTTGTAAATAAACTTCGATTCCCTGTAGTCCTTCGGTCTCCGAAGACCATGATTGGTCCTTTAAGCTGTATCCTTTGTAAAATGGTAATAAACTTAGTAATCAAGAGTGATCCTTTAATTTGAAACTTCTAAGAACGAGTGTTGTCCACTCTCAGACTAAGCATGAAGTAAAATTTCGAGTTTAGAAAAGCCCCGCCTAGAAAATTTGTCACGGGGCTTTTCTAAACTCGAAATTTTACTTCATGCGCCACGCGTATAGAACACAGATTTAAAATGAAGTTCAATAACACATATATCATCATTAATTAAAATCATTATATAATCAGAAATTTAGTTGGAAAATGAACGTTTTTATTAATAGAAACTGATGGAATAAAATATTACTGGTTGCAAATAATAAATTCAAATTTATTTTTAAAGGATTTGTATCCGTGATTCAAAAATGAGGATTCGAATCTTTGATTCGAATCATATTTTTCACTTACGAATCCTGTATTCGAGTATTCGTGATTCGAATCATATTAGGTGATTCGGATTCGTGATTCGAATCCTGTTTTTGAGGATTCATCCCAGCTCTGCTATTCACTATTTTATGATCTTATTGTAAAGCGACAGTAGTGCTGCTTGGATAATGATTTTCTGAAACCGTGTTGTAAGTTTGTGAGGATCAAAAATTTGCTTACGTACTGATTAAGTCTGTTCAACATGCACACCTCAAATACTTTGTAAAACGGTGACACTAGAGCTAATAATCGAAATATTTGAAGATAATAAAATATTTGGAGCTTATAATTGAAATATTTGAATAACAAAATATTAACCTTTTTCTTCACACATTCAATAATATAATGTGTCAAACTAACTTATTTTGTTAGTCATTTAAAAAAAAATAATGTTGCGTTATTGCGTCAATAGCGTTTAATAGGCTAAGGCATTAAAAAACAATTCAAAAGTTATATTGTAGCGTGTATAGTAAACAAAATTGATTATTGTAGCTTTGCTGAATCAATTACTGTGTATTACACAACAAGTATCTCTAAATTAAATTTATATAAGTCATTAAGTCAGAATACATATTACAAAGCATCCTCCGAAAAACATGAATATTCAAAATATCCCCTCTCACAAATTGTATTATTGCCCAGCAATTGTTTGTTTATACACAGTTAAATTTTCACTTTGTAATTCATCAGCGATGGCATTCGACCCAGACTCATTCAAGATGTAATATTAATTAGTGCCTGTTCCACGACTCAATTCGAATTTTAATATTAATTAAGGGGAGACTCTTCATAATTGCCAAAGAATTATTAATTTATTTTTGCACGTCATGCGAAATTTATTCTGCAGAACGGTTACATTCGTATAAAATTGAATTTTTAATACTTTAATTAAGATGTACGTATAATAAGGGTTTTAATTGAGTGATAACGATGGGGAATTTGTTTTGTTTCTTTGCAAATGTAAATGTGTATATTTATTTTAAATTATTAACGGAATTTCCAATTTAATAATACAATAATACATTTACGTATTATTATACGTGTACAATAAATTGTCAAAATAATAATAATAATTTTTTGAAAACCCCACCCCTCATCAACATTGTATATATACCCGAACCGGTAAATTTTATTTCTTTTATTTCTTCGCCTGAAGAAGCCACAGTGTGAAAAGTGTTTAAATTGTTTTATTTATATAAAAGTGAAGATGAACTTTCAATATTTATCAGCCTTATCAATCAATTTTTTGACAAAATAAACATAACATGGTATTTGCAAACTTTATCTTTTTTTTATATTGAGATATTTTTATCTATAATTATTTTAGAACAAACAAATTATTTCCGGTTGGCTACGCGACCAAACCAAATTTTATTGCTTTTCTAAACTCAAAATTTTAATTCATGCTTAACTTGGGAGTGGAAAACACTAATTTAAACCTTAAAATTGAACTTTCTAAAAAAAGCGTAGGCATATGTATACTTAAAAGAAAAATTCCCTGTATGATATTTGATAATAATTTATGAAAATGTCAATTAATCTGTAGGATATATCTTCTTTTTATGTTCCATTTGGTAATGAAAACTGGAAATAGAGCGAAATGTTTTAAGTTATTTACAACCTAATCCGAACCCCAAACGTAAACCACAATTTGGAAGCCAAATAGGCGCTCGATTAAGTATTTAATAGACAGCGTTAATTAAAGTGCGCGAAATGCATTATAACTCGATTTATAAATAATTATTCTGTCAATTCAGCAGGGGTGTATTTTATGCGCGGATAATTACGGTGATTTATTAAAATTATCGAGCTAATTGTGATCGACTGGGCCGGATGAATTTTTAATAGATCAGCCATACGTGCATTTTTTTTCTCTCTCTCTCTCTCTTTTTTTTGTTCAGATAGTGTCTAGATGATTTATCGCCATCTGGAAGGGTATTAGTATTGAAAAGAGCCCCGCTCAAATGTCTAAAAGTAAATAAAGTGTAATTTATGTCAAATCCATTTTCACATTATCATTTTACAACACTGAAACTGCATTACTTGATTGTGTTAGAAACGGTCGATATGAAAGATGGATCGTGAGTGTCACTGGGGAAAAGGTGCTTAAATGATCACGGACTTTTTCCGGATTTCATTAAACTACTCGTTATAGTACAATATGTTATGATTAGAATTCATAATCGCATTTTATATTCATTAAATAAATTAACTCTTAACATAGTTTTATTATACTAATTAAAACGGCAGATTTTCCAGATGAGGCCCCTCATAAATTACAAAGACCAGTCTATATGGTGCAAATATAATAGATTTTAACCCGTTCAGCCCTGGAATTTATCTGATGCCCAAAAAACTGTTTTGTACACTGCATATTATTTATTACTATCTCAAATATACACAGAGTATTTCTTTTAAGTATACATATCTCAATATATTGTATACGATGTAAATTTTCAGATATTCGTTGTTTTTAAAAATATTTTAAATTGAACTTTCAAACGAGTGTTTTCCACTCCCAGATTAAGCATGAAGTAAAATTTCGAGTTTAGAAAAGCCTGAAAATTTGGTTTGGTCACGTAGCGCGTAGCGCTACGTGACCAAACCTAAAACTCTAAGCTCGAAATTTTACTTCATGCGCCCCGCGTACTAAACACTGATGTGATGTGATGTTCAAAATTCACGTTTTTAGCATACTGCTTTAGTAGAATATTTTAAACTTCGCCTGAACTCAGTGTTTTATACGCGTGGCGCATGAAGTAAAATTTCGAGTTTTAGTTCATGCTTAATCTGGGAGTGGAAAACACTCGTTTTAGACTTTAAATTGAACTATTTTAAAAAACAAACGATAATGCATACATGCATACATGTATGTATATTTAAAAAAAATTCCCAGCATGTTTACCAAATGTTAGTGGTGGCAAATGCCACCGTCATGGCCGAAATAAAAGTAACATAAAATAAATATGAAATTGCCAATCTACAATTAATTTGTGTTATTTTCCATTAGCAGTATGGATGCTTTTAATTGCCTCGGAAAATTTCTTTTAGATTCAAAAATGAAAATATAAATTAGCCTCTGTTTTATACCTTTGTGATATAATCCCTTCGATCCGTGGTCGAGTATTGTGTTGTGTAAAAAATTTAAAAGTCGTTATGAAAGACCCCTTAACGTGAAGAACTGTATCCCTGTCTTATCCTAATACAATGTTGAGCTGGCCATAGGGACCGACGCCAAGGAGAAAAAGAATTTAGTTTGGACCAAACCAAATTTTCAGGCTTTTTTATATTCGAAATGTTACTTCATACGCTACGCGTATAAGACACTGATTTCAAGTGAATTTCACCCGTTCATAATATTTTAGTGTTTTTAATGTTTTATATGCGTGGCGCATGAAGTAAAATTTCGAGTTTAGAAAAGCCTGAAATTTTAAGGCTTTTCTAAACTCGAAATTTTACTTCCTGCCTCACCTGGGAGTAGAAAACACTAGATTATAGCTTCAAATTAAACTCTCTTAAAAAAGCATATGCATACGTCTATTTGAACGAAAAATTCCGTGTATATACGAGTATAAATATATTAAATGTTGAATTTTTAACTTTAGTTGAACGAGTAAGTATAAATATTGATTCGTTTTTTTTGTGCTATTAAAGTGTTAAACAAGTTTCGATCTATACAAATTAAGCATTGTTGGCGTTGGAGTTGCATGTGTAATATAAATAAATGTCACACGTACAATCGAGCAACATAAATTTTATTAGAGTATATTTTTCTTGTACAAGCAATAAATTAGCAGCGCCGAGTTGAATTACAGGCGGTGCGAAAAAGTTGCACCCGACTCGAATCTATCATAACTTCCGCACCGGATTTTCCTCCCAAATATTCAATTTCCAAATTGTAATAAACAAACCCCAGTCTCCTTCTTTTTCACTCTCGTGAAACATTGTTTTAGCACAAATTCACAAAATTGGAAAATTGCAAGGAGCACGGCTTAACTAACTTAATAAATATATTGCGGGGGTGGAATTACTCCACTCCGAGGGTGTATTATCGAAATTTTATTTTCGCGCGTGAAAAATCCAATACTAATAAATTTATCATCTTGTCGTCGGTGGAAAATGTGGCACCGTAATATTCATTTCCCGGGGAAAGGCGCGTTTATATTAAAGCGGTCTATAAGTCAAGATCAGCCTTAGAGATTGGGAATAATTCAATTTCGAGTCGTAGGCCATCTCTTAGTGTCGCACCCTGCTATCCTAATATATTCCGAATATTTTTCGATGCCTCTCATCCGCAACCAAACGACGCACCAAATCATCAAACTGGAATACTGGGGTACCTGAAAACTTTCATACGCAATTCCAAAACATGATATACTATTAACACATCGGGATTTTTTCATGTTTTATTCATATAAAAAAAACAAACATTTATTTTATTACGAATTTTACAGATAGCCTATAAGAATTGTTATTATTTAATTATTTATGATTTTCTACAAGATACATTTTTTTAAGTATACATATCCCAATGTGTTCTTCGTGAATGTTCAGGAATTCGTTGTTTTTGAAAAGCGTTAAATGTAAAACTTCTAACAAGTGTTTCCACTCGCTGATTAAGCATGAAGTAAAATTTCGAGTTTAGAAAAGCCTGACAATTTGGTTTGGTCGCGGCCAAACCAAATTTTCAGGCTTTTCTAAACTCGAAATTTTACTTCATGCGCCACGCGTATAAAACACTGAATACCTTGTGATAATGTATTTTATCATTTAATTTTAGAGCAAATTTTTATTGTTAGTAATAAATCATTAATTTTTCTACATGATGTGCTTAATTAGAATAACATAAACATGTTCATTACAAAATGAAATTATTTTATAATATGTTAGCAAACAATAAAAATACAACAATAACTAAAAACAATAATAACAAAAAAATTAAAAAATATCGCAGAAATTCTTCGAAATGCTTTTAATTACTTGTCTTAGAAATAATAATAATAATAATTACGTTTATTTCTATACACCACAAGAAATATACATATATGGCAACAGAAACAGGTCGGTTGGATACATAAGATATAAAAACAATAGCTAACCAATATTTACATCAAAAAATTCATTAATATCATACGGTTCCAGTTCACACATAATTCCGAAAACATTGTTTTTAAATTGAATATAATTATCTATAGCTTTTACTCCACTACGAAGATGATTTATTATTTTTAAGCATGAATAATATGCCCCCTTTTCAAATTTGCTTAATCTGTGAATTGGATAGTTATATTTAAAGTTTCTTTGCGGATAATGAGCTGTTGGTGTACACGTTTGAAAAATGTATTTGTTCTTAAACCAGAATTTAGCACATTCGTGAACATATATACCGGTCAAAGTTAGCATGTTGTTTCTTTTGAACACTCAAACATCCCCTGTCGTTTGTCGTGCGTTCATACTACAAAAAAGAACTCTAAGAATAGTAAATAAGGTCCGGGCGCAATATCTTTCACAATCTCCCACATTGTTTTGGATTTACAGTGGGATTCGCGTAATTGAACTTCGTAATAATTGCTTCTTGACACTTTTAATAGTTGGCTGTATTCCTGTTGTTTCAGTTTAAATTCTTTTTTAAATTCTGGCCTATAGTTGGAAAGCCCCTGCAACAGCACCATTTCATTTTTACATGCGATAATTATAGGTGAATTGAAATTATATCTGTGACATTGGGACCGTTTCTTACAATTTAATAACGGGAAATGTTTATAGAAATATATTAGAAACGTAAACTTCATATTTTTTGTTTACATCTGTATGATTATAAACGCTTAAAAATAATTCACCATCAACATATCTGATAAAACTCTCAACCGATTTATCTGGATACAATCTAATTTTGTGCCTGTTAGGATTAATATGTGGTATAATAGGAAAATTATACAACAGTAGTTGAACTGTGTGGTCCGAAATACCAGACTGTATAACGTGGGTTTTATAGTTAGAGTTCACATTTGAGATAATATTATCAATACAGGTCTGTGATCTATCCGTTATTCTAGTTGGACTATTTATTAAAAATTAAAGATTGAAAGTATTTACAAGATCTTTTAAGTAATTAGTTTTATTACAATTTTTTAAATATCAACGTTCAAATCTCCAACAATGAAAAATACCTTACCAGAATTACATAATATATTCATAGCTGAATTCAGTTTATCAAGAAAAGAATTAAAAGACTCATACTCATTTTCAGGTGGACTGTAAACGCATAAGACAAGCACTGATTTTTTATTGCTAAGTTCAATTTCTGCACTACACACTCAAACACTCTGTCACATGCCAGACGATCTAGTTGATTGATGGGCTTTCCATGAAGATTCGATGAAACATATATTCCACTTCCACCGTGTTTCCTCGGAGGTCGGCAGTATTTGGATACTAGATTAAAGTTTTTAATTTTTATCGCACACAATTGATCATCAGATTGCCAATGCTCTGTTAAACATAAGACATCGATTTTTTCAATTTCTTCTGTTAAGCAGATTAACTGATTTACACAATTTGATAAACATTGGACGTTATGGTGCAGTAATTTAAAACTAGAATTGTGAGGAGTTAATCAATTTGAGATTTCAGAAATTCAAGGCACTTTTATTAATTTTGCTCATTTATTTTTATTAAATAATTTAATTTTTTAATGAAACAATTTTTTAACTAAAATAACTTAAACATGTTTTATGTTTAAGTTATTTTAGTTAGGCGCATCATGTAGAAAAATAAATGATTTATCAGCAATAAAAATTTGCATCAAAATTATAAAACACTAAATTATTGTGAAGTTCACAATATGTTACTAAAGCAGTATACTAAAAACGTATATTTATAACTTCACTTAAAACCAGGGTTTTATACGCGTAGCGTATGAAGTAAAATTTCGAGTTTATAAATGCCCAAAAATTTGGATTTGCTGGAGCGTGACTCGCTTCGCTCGCGCGCCCCGGCAAATCCAAATTTTCAGGCTTTTCTAAACTCAAAATTTTACTTCATGCTTAATCTGAGAGTGGAAACACTCGTTCAAAACTTCAAACCCATTTTTAAAATCGACGAGTGCCTGAAAATTTACAGCGTATACATTATGTATGTTTAAATAAAAAAAATCCCATTATATAATATAATGAGTCATTCATCCTAAAACTCCTCAATTTTAATTATACTCGTCCAATTTTCTCCTCTCAATGGAAACACGGAATAATAACCTGCATCCATAAACCTAAAACTGACCCTCTACAATCAAATATCTACCGTCCTATAACCCTCCTCCCCGTGCTTGAAAATTGTTCGAATCCCTCCTTAAAGAAAAAATACTTAACTATGCATTACCCTAAATCCCTATCTACCAATATGGCTTCCTACCAAATCGCTCCACAGCACTTCCGTTAACTATCCTTACATCCAACAGCCAAACAGCTTATCTAGAAGGCAAAATATCGGCCACTCTTTTTCTTGATATATCTAAGGCCCTCGATTCCGTTTGGCACCGGGGCCTTTTATATAAATGCAGTATCCTTAATCTGCTCAACCACCTCATCAACCTAATCCAAAACTTGCTTCTCAATCACGAACTTCAAATCCGTAAACGACAAACCTTATCCTTGAAATGTTATCCCGAACAAGGTGTTCCTCAAGGCTCTCCTCTATCTCCTCTATTATACAACATATATTGCTCTGACTTATACCGTCCCAATCCCTACTTTATAGACCCAATCTGTTATCCCCTGCAGTTTGCGGATGATACTGCCTTAATCACCCATTCATTAACCCTAGCCTCAACCCTAAACTCTCTCCAAGAACTTATAAACCGATCAGCCTCCAAGTGGAGGCTTAAAATTAATCCCAACAAATCCCAACACTTCCTACCCTACCATCGGATTCCACTTGTCCTCTTTCCATAACCATCAAAGGATCCACTATATACTCCTCCCCATTATGTAAATACCTAGGAATCCTTTTAGACCCAAAAATATCCTTCAAAAAACTCACCTCCGATATAATAGCAAACATCGTAAAGCGAGCGAAATATTTCCGTTGCCTGACTTACAAGAATCAAGGAATTAGTACCAATACCTGTACCAAAATTTATAAAATGATTTGCCGTCCCATCCTAGACTATAGCTTCATCCTTTATATAAATCCATGCAATGTCACCATAAACAACCTTGAAGTAGCCGAAAGATCTTCCCTCCGTACCCTTACCAATACTTCGACACCCTAAAAATCCCCTCCACAACCAATCCAATATACTCCTTTACGAAACAACACAAATTACCCCAATAAAAGAAAGACTTCGATTTAGCGCAGTACGATTCGCATGTAACGAGTCGAATTACGAACATCTTAAAAAATGTGCATCCCTAGAAACCCCGATATAATCCTAAAATACAAAAACCCACCTATAACCCTACATGAATACATCTCCTCCTTTTACCCTACTTTCCCACTTTGAAATCAACTAAAAAAAAAACACATACAGCACAGGACAGAAAGACCTATGGTCGATAGCCCTTATAGAAAAGGGAAATATAAATGATTTTCATATATGTACACTTATTATAAAATGTATTATATTATGACGTATTTCTTTTTTAATAAAGATGTTATAGTAGTGAGTCATTCATAGAAACCATAAAAAGAAGTGCAGAATTTTACCTACAATTAACTTTTATAGTTAACTCTATAATTGCTCAGCAGTTAATAGGTTATTATGGCTCATACATTTTTGATCTAATTACAATATTATATCCAGTGGAAGTCCTAGCAAAATTTTTAGGTGGCGCCCCTTGAAATTAAAAAAAATGAGCTCTATTTCGCTTTTAGCTGTTTTCGGCGCTGCCCCATGACGGCGCCCGCTGTGGTCGCACCGCCCTAGGGCCGCCACTGATTATAACTGATAATACAAACATGCATGAAATAGAATATATAAACGAGTTTATGTCAACAATTTAGTCTCGTTAAGAAATTTTCAAATATTAATTAAAATAACTACGTCCCGAGCTAATACACAGACGGATATTGAATTATACAATGAATATTTGAGTTCCATTAATGTTTGGAAATGCCTTAATTTATTTTGTAAATATTCTGCAAACAATTAGAAAATTCAATTCTACTTTATTTCTAAAATATTTGAGAAGATTATAACTGTCGGAAATTAAATTAAATAAACATAAAGTAATTGTGTCTGATGGTATGCCTAAAGTCAGTATAAAATTATAGTAATTTTATTGATATCACGGATAAAACATTAGATTAAATAATGAAATACGTTGCAATATTAAATTCAGCTCTCGTGTATGCGTATGTGTTAAATAAATCAAGCTAGCAAAGAGATCCGATGTTAGATTAAAAGTGCACAAAGTGTAACAAACGGACGTTCAGCGCATTCGACACGAAATTTATTCCGGTGCAGCGACTTAATAAATTTGAACATTAGCGACCAACTAGTCCGGACCGTTCCGGATTTATTGTCCGGTATCTGTTTCCTGCAGAGACTTATCATCCGCCCAACAGCTGCCATTAACAGTCCGATTGGTTTTCAATTTTGGAAACAAGGCGCTCCCGCCCGGTGTGACATATCACGGATTTGCCGCCGGTGGGATTTTACGGTTTTATTCCCGGAAAAGCTGGCGATTTTGATTTTATATCCTTGAAAGGAGGAAAAGTTTTAGAGATGCATTATGCATTATTCGGAGTCAATAATTGCCGGAGGGTCGGATTTTAATAAAGGTCGTCTCGGTGTGAATAAATAAATAGGGCGCGAGCGAGGGGGGTGGGATTATTTGATGTGGTTGGTTGGGGGTGGCGGGGGAGCATATGGCGTGTTTCCCAAATAACTTTTTTGTTAAGGGAAATTGCTCTGGATGGGTAAAAATAATTTAATCGATAAGACGGACACGCTAAAAAATGCATGTATTAGATTTCAAACTAATGCGATTACGTGAATTTTGCATTAGTGATATAATATGTAAAGCCAAGCTTAAGTATTTAAAAAATATCAAATACCAGAAAAAAAAATGGAAATCCGTACAAAACATTATTTGAAAATATATTTTATTCCACAACATTAAACTAAAAATTCATATTTTCGTAATTATTTCTATAGATGTATGACGCACATTGTTGGCGATAAAAAAACTGCGTTTAAAATTTAACATATTTTCAATGTTCCCTTAACCTGGAAACGAAATCACTGGCATCTTTTAGCTTGTATATAACTGTTTCAGGACTAATCATAATAAGATCATACTAAGAAAATTAAGCAAGTTGCTGTTATGTATTGTTCCAATTCATTTCACTAATTACACCGTTTTGAATTAACCACGTTAATTCAAGCGAATGCTCATTGCAATTCACACAGAACAATAATGAAATTAAATCATGTCTGCTCATGTCATTTATCAGTTTTAATTTTGTTATGTTTTAAAATATCTATTCTAAATTGTTAACAATGTTTTTCAATACAATGACTTTATTTAATTTCATTATTGTTCTCTGTGAATTGCAATGAGCATTTGCTTGAATTAACGTGGTGAATTCAAAACGGTGTAATTAGTGAAATGAATTGGAGCAATACATAACGGCAACTTGCTTAATTTTCTTAGTATGATTAAACGTCTGTATAGTGCAAGGGAATGGTGGGTGTTAATGTTGCACTTCCTAACATGTCTGAATAATTCATTTACGTTTTTAAAGTAATAAAATGAAAAGCGTGAAATGGGGATTTTTTTCTCGTATGAAATTAAGACTTTCACAAAAATATACAGGGAATGTATTTTTTAAAGAGTGTTTCCACTCCTTGATTAAGCATGAAGTAAAATTTCGAGTTTAGAAGAGTCTGAAAGTTTGGATTTCCTGCACAGTGATATCAATTAGAGTGCAATAATTAAAAAATCATAAGTTTCTGATGAAAAGCAAAATTTGTTTATTTTTACGAAAACGTGATTTTAGATACCTTTTCTTTAAACTAAGGTGGTAAAAATGCAATGTTTCCTACCCCCTAGTTTCTATATAAAAGATTAAGAGGTCTAATTTTATCGCTATAAATATAGCAGTTGTAAAAATTAAAACAAGTGGTAGCACTTTATCCATCATTTGAACAATTGATAATTGACATACAAAATTTATTTCACTCAAACCAATTGGTTTAAAATTTAGATTAGTCAGTGGTTTATACGCGTGGCGCATGAAGTAAAATTTCGAGTTTAGAAATGCCTGAAAATTTGGATTTGACTGGGCGCGACTCGCTTCGCTGGCGCGCCCCGGCAATTTCAAATTTTCAGGCTTTTCTAAACTCGAAATTTTACTTCATGCTTAACCTAGGAGTAGAAAACACTCGTTTAAAGTTTTAAATTGAACTCTTTTAAAAAAAACAACGAATATTGGAAAATTCACAGCAGGTAATTTAGATATGTATACCTAAAAAACAAACCTTTTGTATTACTAAATGTAACAATTTACAAGCCTGAAAATCTTTTTATACGTGTTCCAATATATCACGATTAATTATTACCACTTGTCGCATGATTTCCTCTTTTAGATCGGTTAGGGTGTAGGGTTTATGGCGACGACACGAAAATATCTAAAATTTTCAGATTTCTATCTCTTTCCTAAAATGTTGGAGGGTAGGGGAAAAGAGACCGAGCACTCAGGGGGTAATCCATTATGAACACCAACTGCATTTTTTGATGTCAATGTCAACCCGATATTAGCAGGTAGTAAGAAGTCTATTTGTTTTTAGCCAGCGCGTAGCGTTATCTTTTGTCCGACATGGGGTGGTTTTGATAGGAATATTTATTTGATATTTATGAAATTATTTAAAATGTAATTATAATTAATACGACGTTTGTAAAATAAAGTCGAAATTATGTCTACGTGTACAATTTTAGGTCAATAGAATTTTTTAAAACGTATCTGACGTTTACATCTCGGTAAATATTGATCATCACATCTGAAAGTTATATATTTTAACTTTACTGTAAATCAGTGGTTTATACGCGTGGCACATGAAGTAAAATTTCGAGTTTAGAAAAGCCCCGTGAAAATTTGTCTCGGGTCGCTGCGCGACCTTCGACAAATTTTCTACACGGGGCTTTTCTAAACTCGAAATTTTACTTCATGCTTAGTCTGGGAGTGGACAACACTCGTTTTTAGAAGTTTCAAATTAAAGAATTACTCTACTAAGTTTACTAAATTTATTACAATTTTACAAAGGTTACAGCTCGAAGGACCAATCATGGTCTTCGGAGACCGAAAGACTACAGGGAATCGAAGTTTTTTTACAAGAAAACAACAAAAATCTGAAGGTTTACTGCATGGATAGGAAAGAACACATCTAATTTTTAACAAAATATCGAAGTTTTGTTGGTTTTCAGTGCATTTTTAACTTCACTTTAAATCAGTGTTTTATACGCGTGGCGCATGAAGTAAAATTTCGAGTTTAGAAAAGCCCCGTGAAAATTTGTCTCAGGTCGCTGCGCGACCCTCGACAAATTTTCTACGCGGGGCTTTTCTAAACTCGAAATTTTACTTCATGCTTAGTCTGGGAGTGGAAAACACTCGTTAGTTTAAAATACATCACAATTGGTAAAATATGTATCGTTGGATGCCCGTCTTCAGGGGTGATATGTAAGCAAATGATGGGTCTTAGGAGTTGTCAAATAAGCTAGTTACTCAACTGTATCCAAGGCAATCTTTACGAAAACAAAAGATTAACATTTTACATATAAAATGTACAAGGTGAGAAACGCGATGTCTCGGCTCTATTAAAAGAGAAGGAAAACCGATAGAAAAAATCTGAAAAGAGGTTCATAATTGGGATTGAGTAAGGTTCATTTTAATCCAAAATTGCATATTTTTTCAAATTTTGAAAATGAAGTAATGACGTCATCGAATATTTTTTCCCCAGAAACATACCTATATCATTGGACATTTCAAAAGAGCTAATTTTTCTGTACTTTGTAGAGAAAAAAATTGCTATCTTCTTTCGTTAAAAAATTAAAAGCAAACTTAAAAAAAGTATTATTAAAAATTCCAAATTGTCACGACTTAAACAAGTAGCCTTTGGAAGCAAATAACAAAGCCGCACCTGTCAATAATTAAACTAATGGTTAACAAATATTGTTTTGTTGTCATTTGATTTTAGATTTCAGATTTTTCTATCGTTTTTCCTTTTCGTAAAATAGAGCTGAGTCATCGAGTTTCGCTCACCCTGTATAATAAACTATAAGTGTAATACATCATTGAATTCAGAAAAAAATATTCTTAAAAAAAATATGAAAATCCAAAAGAAAATCCAGAAAACGTGAAAGCCATCTACTCCCAATAGCATTGTCGATGGTACTCACAGAATGACTATTATAAATGTCAATTGATTGTGCATTTTGAAATCTAGAAGGAAACTGAACTTCTATAACCATTTTAGTAGTCATATGCAATTTTCATATAAATTGACGATGTGAACGCCATCTGCTGCCAATTTTTGAGCAGTATCGTTACAGCTATTAAGAGTAGATGGCGTTCACGTCGTTATTTTAAATGTAAATTACATATGAGACTATTAAAATGAATAAAGATGGTTAGTTTTCTTCTGGATTTCAAATTGCACTATAAATTGGCAATTTTAATAGTCATATGTAATTTACTTTTAGGTTGACGACGTGAACGCCATCTACTGCAAATAGTCTTGTCTATTGTACTCACAAAATGACTATTATAAATGTCAATTGATTGTGCATTTTAAAATCCAGAAGAAAACTAAACATCTATAACCATTTTAGTAGTCATGTGTAATTTACATATAAATTGACGATGTGAACGCCATCTGCTGCCAATTTTTGAGCAGTGCTATTGGCAGTAAATAGTGTTCACGTCGTTAATACAAAAATAATATATATGTTCTTTATAGCACTTTCTCCGTCATTTAAAGAATTGATGATTGTCGTACTAAACTTATTTCACTTGCTAATTGGTTGGTTATAGACCATTTCACATTAAATCAGCGTTTTATACGAGTCGCGCATGAAGTAAAATTTCGAGTTTAGAAAAGCCTAATTTGTCTCAGTCGCTCTGCTGCGCTATGCCCGAGCCAAATGTTCAGGCTTTTCTAAACACAAAATTTTACTTCATGCTTAATCTGGGATTGGAAACACTCGTTAGATGATCAATCATAACCAGGGTTGTTATGTTTAAAACACTTTGTTTTAAAATAGTGTTTTAAACATGTTTAAAAACAGCCGCCGTGTTTTAAACGGTTTTGTTTTAAACATGTTTTAAATCTTAAATTTGTTTAAAACATGTTTTAAATCTTAAATTTGTTTAAAACATGTTTTAAACGTTGGATTTGTTTAAAACCGTTTTTTTATTAGCTTAACTGCTAAAAATAAATATTTGCTAAATTATATTTTATATTACTTCATTAAAGTTTTTCGTTTGTTTTTAAATTCTAGCTAAATTGTTGAAGATATTTCAAATTACATTATCAAACATTACATTTTATTACAATAAAACTGTGTGTGCATAGATGTGGTTTTTAAATACAGGGATTTTTTCTTTCAGGTATACATAAGCATACACTGTAAATTTTTCGACGTTCGTTGTTTTTTGTTCAAGATTTCAATTTGAATCTTTAAACGAGGGCTTTCCACTCCCAGACTAAGCATGAAGTAAAATTTCGAGTTTAGAAAAGCCTAAAAATTTGGATTGGCCGCGTAGCGAAGCGGAGCGGCCAATCCAAATTAGGCTTTTCTAAACTCGTAATTTTACTTCATGCGCCACGCGTATATATCACTGAATTATCGTAATGTTTAAAATATACGGCTTTAGCAATGTAATATGTAAATGTGGATAAAACGTGAGTCAAATTCTGCGCTGAAAAAATTGTTTGAAGCAGTGATTATAGGCAACCCAATAACTCTAACGTATATTAGGTTGCCTATAACCGTTGTTGTAAGTGTGTGTTTTTTTAAGTTCACTGTAAATCAGTGTTTTTAAGCGTGGCGCATGAAGTAAAATTTCGAGTTTAGAAAAGCCTAATTTGGATTGGCCGCTCCGCTTCGCTACGCGGCCAATCCAAATTTTTAGGCTTTTCTAAACTCGAAATTTTACTTCATGCTTAGTCTGGGAGTGGAAAACACTCGTTTAAACCCTCAAATTAACCGCATTAAAACAACGATTTCCCACAACTTTTAAAACGCTGGAATTATCGGGGTATGTATACTCAAAAGAAAAACGTCCTGTGTATTCTGTTTTAAACACGTTTTAAACATGTTTTGAACACGTTTTAAACCCAGATCATAACCTTATTTTGCATTTTTTTTATTGCTAGATTAGCGTGCTCTATTTAATCGCTTTGATTAAAACGTAACCCAATAATACCATTGCATAACATACTGATTAATGAGTTAAATTGTTGGAGTCATCAAATGAACATGAACGATCGTTTAAAACGCTTTAAAAAGGTCAAAATGGGAAACTACCCGCTATTCAAACAGATAAAGTCATAAATTGTAACATCAACACACCATAAATTGTGGTTTCTTTTCTTCCATTATACTCCTGCGCTTGTAGAGGGTGTCTCTTTTCAAAATTTGCTGGTTTAGATATTTTGGAGAGGTCCTGGTTTATGTGTAAAGAGGTCTTTCCACAAAAAGTGTCACAAGTAGTCAAATCTGGTGAACTTGGTGACACCGCGTACACTGCACAATTAGCAATAGTCATGGTTCGTCGAATGCTTCCAGAAAGGGTCATTTCACTTTTTGGGGACATCTCGTTACCTTCAAGGACTCTTATTTGACCACGTGTGACTTATTTTTATAATAAAATCTCAATTACAAGTGTTTTAGAGATACATCTCTGTGGTGATTTTTTTTCACTGATTCTAAATTATCACTATTTCTGATGCGGGTGAATAAAATTGAAATAAAATACTTCGTAGCACTTAATAATTTAAACTTATATTCACCGTAAATGTATGTACAGATTTATATACATATAAAAGATAAAAGTTGTTTTGCGTGTTGAAGTTAGATTAAATGTTTTGATGGTTATCGTTTCAATAACAGAACTGTAGTCTTAGTTTTAAATTTCAAAAATCAAAACTGAATATAACGTTAAGTGGAGGTGTGTTATTATTGGTCAGCGATGGTCACGGGACGCAAAATCTCTCGCAAAGGAAGGGACGTACCCTTCGTTTACCTAGTTGTGTTCAAGGGACGAACTTCTAGGAATTAGCCACATAGCTATGCAAATTATATTTTTCTGAGAATATTTCCGAAGGCGGACCAACAACACCCCCCGTAGCTAAAAAAACGGTTCAACTTGATACCGGTCTATTAAAACTACGTTACGATATTTATAAATACAAAATAAGATGAAGTAATGAAGCGCAAATTAAGAAGAAAACAAAATTAAATGGAGACGGAATGTGTTATTAAAATAAAATATTTACGAATACAAATATAAAATATAAAGCTCGATATACGAATAAACATATACATAATTTATGTACAATAAAATGCCGCAACAACGAGTAAATCGTGAAATTGTTGGAAAGCGTATACACCAATTTTTAGTAAAGGCTTGAGAACTGCTACCAAGAGAGTAAACAACCAGAGCCGGCTGGAGGCATGAGATATATGGCATCCGGGCACTAGTAACAAATTTGTCTACAAACTTAGGCGAAAAAATGCGATCCTTATTTGACCACGTGTGAAATTGTTGGAAAGCGTATACACTCATTTTCAGTAAAGGCTTAAAAACTGCTTCCAAGAAGTAAACCAGGGTCGGCTCAAGGCATGAAGCAAAAGATATATCGCACCCGGGCACTAGTAACAAAGTTGTCTACAAACTACGAAAAAATGCTAAATTTATAAATGTTTTTATGAATGGGGGCGCTAGTACACCAACATATATTATGCATTCATAATAAGCATTTAAAATAGCAAGTATTTACAAGTGTTTGTATAATAAAATTGCTTTTTCATTAAAAAACAAGTGAGTACTGACCATTTCATAAACATCCGGTTCCCGTTGAATACCCTGTATAATGCGTGTAATATATCTTCCTTTTTATATAATATAAATAAATATTTATCGCACATGCTATGTTATACAAGATGTATATAATTAATGACGGTTCACGACATTGATAAGGAAGGTTTCCTTAACGATGGGGAATTTGCCCAAAAGAGAAGAAGGGGATTAATAAATTATACAGAAAATGTTTCACTTGTAAATATCGTGCGTTCCACATACGCCCACGCATTCAAGCATACGCCGACATATCCGCGAGTTTGCGAAGGTTAATTTTGAATATCACGGGTAATTTATTGTCTGCTGTGACTTGAATCATTAATTTTAAGAAATGAATTACCATATTTTCTACTTTGTATGAGCTAATGGTTATTTATATGAAATATAGTAACTTTTTTTTTAGATTTTTATAGAAAAGTGTTATAGCGTGCGAATATGAACACGCGCGTTTTTAACTTAGAATTTACAGTGCAAGTACAATTTCATGTAGAGTTATTATACCCTGCAAAATGTTAATATTTTAAAGAGATTTTTTGCCATATACGGGAAATGTTTCTTTTGAGTATACATATCCCGATAATTAAAGCGTTGTTTTAAAGGTCAATTTAGGGTTTCTAAGAGTATTTCTACTTCTGTTGAATTAACAATAGATACAAACTAATTAGACATCTGGAAAAGGTTTGAATAATCCGGATTAGCGAAGTTTCATTGTATTATTTTTGGTTTGTATTCCTATTATTTATTATATCCCACAATAATAATGCAATCAAAGTGCCTAAGAGTCAAGTGGCATCCACTTGACTTTTATGCACTTTGATTAAATTTTTTATGGGAAATAATGAATAAAAGGATTACAAGCCAAAAATAACACAGTCAACCTCCGTTTATCCGGATTATTGAAACCTTTTTAAAAGTCACAAAAATACGCTAGAGTAAATGTTTTGTGTGGTCTCTTTGGCGCCATGATGCTTTTTAACCATCAGGGAAATCCCGACTTATCGTTTTTGGGCTTTTTATCACAGATACATAATGTAAATAACTAATATTATTCAATACATTCATTATCAAAGAATACTCTCCAATATTGTGTCCTTGTGCAGATTGAAGGCCAGTTGCACCAAACACGTTAAGCTGGTTCAACTCTGAACTTGAGTTCAAAGTGACATTAACACAATTGGAACTGTCATCTTGAACTCAAGTTTAGCTTAAACTCAAGTTTAACGTTTTTGGTGCAACTGCACCTTAACGGGAGGGTAGCAAAGAAGTACTTACAAGAACGGTCGCCTAGATGTAGCTAAACTAGCATTTTCGACCGGCATTGGTGCACTGAATTATAGAGAGATTTGTGATCTTTCAACAAAGCCCATTTATTGTCCCCAATAATGTATTTATTAACCTTTGCGTTAGCCGTAACTGTTATCTTTGGGCAATGAACTTGAATACCCTCAATAAAATTATGATCATTTTACAAACTTGTAGCTACCGAATCTGCAGGAGAGTAACCCCGCGCTCCAGCCCCGCAGGTTGGAGCGGTGCGACAATGTCGCTTAATCGTTTCTTCTTCAGCTCGCACAATATGCTAATTATTTATACCTGCTTTCTCTGGAGGGTAAAAATAATCTCTTTGGTACATTTTCTTCGAACCGATACTGATCCAGGTTTAGCTGGTTTTTCTATTGGAATTTCAATTTAATCTCTCTCTTCCACTATCCCACAAGTTGAACAATTTTAAATTACGAGTAGTAAACTTTTGTAGAAAATCGATTCTCAATAATATTCGTATTTTTCAATTTTACCTTTATACAATCAATTCGGTTGTTTCGTTAGTAAAAATAAATATTCAGTGATTTTTTTAAAAAACGGCACTCGTTTCGAGAAGCGCTGCCCATAGTGTTATTTGAACAGATATCAATTATTTCTATTTAATTTGAAAAAAATACGGGGTGGACACCTTAACTAGAATAAATTCAGTATTTATGAAATAAGAAGTTCCAAAAAAAATCCTTGGACAGGTCGATTTTTGTTCCTTATTGCGCACTTTTTAGCGTCTTCAAAACAAGTGTGACGTCGCTAGCCTTTCACGTATGACGTCATAGGCAAGTTTTTGAAATAGAAACATTTTTTTTTATTTCACTAAATTTGTAGCCCTTTTCATTCTCTTTACGACCATGTAAAAATATTTATTTTTAAAAAAAAATTATTTTAACAAAACAAAAAATGTTTTTTTATAAATTTATTAATGTAACAAATGTTCAAAATTAGTACCGTTTCTCTCTTGACAAATAGCCAATCGGTGATAAATTCCATCCCTTACATTTTGACAAAATAGTTCCGGTAAAATATATAAGTTTTTCTTTAAGAATTTTTGTCTAATTTGTTTAATAAAAAAATTTTAAAAATGCAAAATACTTTTACATAGTCGTAAAGAGAATGAAAAGGGCTATAAATTTGGTAATATATAAAAATTCTATTTCTATTCTATTCTATTTAAAAAAAAATCCTATGACGTCATACGTGAAAGGCTAGTGACGTCATACTTGTTTTGAAGACGCTAAAAAGTGCGCAATAAAGAACAAAAATCGACCTGTCCAAGGATTTTTTTCTGGAACTTCTTATTTCATAAATACCGAATTAAGTCCAGTTAAGGTTTCCACCCTGTATATTTATTTTTAATTAATTAATTTTAGAGACAAATACTCAGAATATTTACAATAGCACAAAAAACTGCTATAAATATGGACATTTGATAGTCATGTGAACACCCGGAAATTATAATTATTAATTAATTATAAATTATTTTATAAACCGTCAGGCAAGAATATATTTTAATAAGTATTCGGTTTCTCGTCGATGGTGAAATTCGTTAGTTATTTGAGAAAAGAAAAACCATTATACAGCCCAATGAAGGGTCAGCCGAGCCATCTCATTTATGGCCTCCAATAAATCTTCGGTCCTCCGGACAAGTGACCGTTATATGACGACCGTATAAACGCCAACACAGAAACATTTTTTTAATAAAATTGCTTATTAATATGCAAAGAATCTCAGTTATTTATTAACGGATTGCGATAAAATTGGCCTCAATTAAAGCGTAATTATTGTGTTTATGCTACTACAAAAAATGAACAATCTGTTAAAAAAATAAATTAGAAAAAGGTGGCAAAACGGTGAAAAAAATATAATTTTTTTAATTAAGAGCAAATAACTTCTTTATACATGATGTAAATTTTATCAAATTTACTCATGGCTTGTAACAATGCCATAGCTACTACTCTGTAAAATTTCGGTATTTTATATAAGTAATTACTTAAAATTCTTTGCATTAACCTTATTTCTTTGTTTAAAGTCAGAACTAATATTTTTTTGAATAAACATAATTCTTATGACTAGGATAATAATATATGTTGCAGTCGTTAATTTATTTATTTAAATAAAGTGTAAGGGATTGATTAAACAATGCAAGAAATGCAGTGCTACCCTCCCCTGAAACTACATACATCTAACCACAAATGTTTACGGCTTACTAATATACTTAAACATCGTTATCATATAAAATCGTCATTTTAATAACTAGAAAATGTTATTATAAATACATAACCAATAACCATTTTTTCGTTTATTGTCGTCGGCTATTTCGAGGGAGGGGGGAGGGGAATTTACCTTCCTTGAGTTTAACAACACAAATAAAAATCTATTCTGTGCATTAGAACAGATTTATAACTCTTACTTGCAATAGTAGGCGATGAATAAGAAAATGATTAATGATCGCCGTGTGAAATACCATTGTAATGATTTAGTGGGCAGTCGTGTGCACAAAACTTACGTGAAAACGGATAATCCGGGGGAAATTTGTTTCAAATCCAAGCAAAAATACGCCAGGAATTCGCGTTAAGATTGTAATTTGCGGCCCCCTCACCCCCCTAAAACCAAGAATGCAATCTTCGCGGGGTGTCTCTTTAATATTTATGCGTCCCCCATTTATCACAGCTTCGGTCTGGATGATTTATACAGGCAAATGGAAATTTGGTTAATTTCGGCGCGCGTCTGACCTTGTAATTTAACTTCAGTTTTTTTAGGTAATATTTCATTTTCTTTTAATAATAAGAACAAATAATTTATCGATCAGTTTATATAGAGAAGCACAGACTCACAGAATAGCACCAAATTCATGTTAGTTGCATGAAAAACTTTTTTCTAAACAAATATTTTAATTATAATTTTAAACGTACATGTGATTTATATGTACGTAAATAACACACTTGGTTAAGATTTCACACTGTGTGGCGAAACAATTGTTGCAGTGTCAATCAATAAACAGTGAAATCTTAACCAAGTGTGTTATTTACTAAAAGTGTTGATATGGAATTTTATCAAGTAACAGCCTCAACTATTAAATTATATGTATGTATTACAGCAGAAAGATCTATAGCCTGTTATCAAGAAATAAGTTTATTTAATAACGTATGTTAGAATATATAAAAATAAAAATCCCTGTTTAAATAATTGAGGGGCCGAGTGGAAAAGTGGCATAAGTGCGATTATCTTAAAAATTGGTATAAGTACAGATATCTACAAATGAGATTCATATTTAGTGATAGAAAAAATAGTACAATTGAATATGTGTATCTCTCAACATAATATAGAATGCTATTGATTAGACGTCCACAGATTTTTCTATAAAAGTTAAACATTATCTCCAATTTACAAAAATCAATCTTAATCCACTTGTACTACTTCTACTGAGCTCCTCAATTGTAGGGGAACTTTTATTTTGAGTATATTTATTTCGATTTATAAGCAGTACATTATCAGAGATTCATTGATTTAATAAAAGCGTTCAATTTAATGCTTCTAATATGTCCACTTCTTACCTTATCATGAAGTAATATTTCAAGTTAGGAAAAGCCTGAAAATTTGGTTTACTCGCGTAGCCAAGCGGAGATAAATAATACAAATAAATCCGGAAATGATGTGATCCATGACAATCTATGAAATTCCTCAATAATTATTGCCCTTATTACCTGATTTTGCATACATATTTTGCAAAAATAATCTCTGTACATTCCTAAATAACGACTAGATACCAAAACTGGTCAGAATAAATTGAATAGTTAGGGAAACAAACCAAGTGATTTTTAATCTATATTATTTTATTTATGCACATTTTATGTGTTTAGCTAATTTTGTCATTTTTTGTCTCATGTGCGTACACAGAATTTTCACCAGGAAGGGGTACCCTGGTGAAAATTCTATTACGTACATGTTAATTGTTGTATGTTTTATTAAACGTAATAATAATAAATTAGGTAATTAATTCCAAGGCTAACAAATTGTAATCTTTAAGGACCTTCCGTGACAACAGCACCTAATTTAATTCATGCATTGATGCCATCTCCACTCCCTCCACTTTTCCATCCCCTCCTCTATATTTATCACAGCCCTGAATCCACAATTGCCGCAATTTTTCCACAGCCCCCTTTCAATTAATTCACACAATCCCCGAAAATAACCACAATAATAAATAACCCAGCATTTTTGAACTGCCGCCACTTAATCAATTCCATTAATCCCCTCATTACAAAGGAATCGATTGCCGTGCTGAATAAATAAAAACAACGATCCGTCCGAAATCCGAAATACTACGGGAATTGAACTTTTCCTAGATTAACCCAATCAATATTGCATTACGGGGATTAATTTCCAATTTCCTGCCTATTTATTAAAATGACTCGATCAATTCGGCATAATTATTCTATGTGGGAGAGGGTCCGGGCTGTAAACGAGTGCTAGTATACGATCCGGAAGGCTTCGAGTCGGTTTTATTCGATCGTAAAAGCTGTTTTAGATAAACGTAAAAAAGTAAATTATACAGTAAACAGGATGTTAAAACTGCATGCGGTTAAGCTTGTTGATTTAGACGTAATTGCATTTTTTATTTTTATTATTTTCGACTCAATAAAGAACTTTCTGAATATACTTAAAGCGGCGGTAAAGTTCTGAGCTTTAATTTCCTTTTTAAAGACTGACATTTTCGTTTTTATTTGATTCAAAATGTATCAGCTTTTAAAATAAAACACTTTTATTGTTGAATTTTTAAAGGCGTTCACTTCACGATACAATTCAGCTTTGATATATAGAAAACTCTTAACTTGTTAATACCACATTTAATTGACTTACTAGTGACTAGAATTACATGGTATTCATTATAAAACTAAGTACTTATACTATGAATTGCAACGGTATACAGAGAGTTTTTCTTTTAAGTTTACATTTCCAATGACAGCGTATACCTTTTTTTTGTCTTAAGAGTGCAATTCGAAGCTTTAAACGAGTGTTTTCCACTCCTGGGTTAAGCATGAAGTAAAATTTCGAGTTTAGAAAAGCCTGAAAATTTGGATTTGCCGCGATTTGGGCGCGCGAGCGAAGCGAGTCGTGCCCCGACAAGTCCAAATTTTCAGGCTGTTTTAAACTCGAAATTTTACTTCATGCGCCACGCGTATAAAACACTAAAAAATTGCGAAGTTTACAATATGATACTAAAGCATGATGAAAACGTACATTTTGAACTTTACTTAAAACCAGTGTTTGCTACGCGTAACATTTCGTGTATATTTATTTTCAATGCACTTAATGACAATTATTCCTAAAACAACGATATTATGATTTACCAGTAATTTCTCGCTAAATCGGTTAACGAATTTATTTACCAAATTGTTGGTAATTGAAAATATATTTCATTTAAAAAATGAAGTTTTGAGTCTTTAATATTTTCAATTATAATTAACTTTTATTCGTTATTTAAATTATAATGTAATAGTACCAATGTCATACATTTACTACATCAAGATTTATAAATTATCCTTCAAAGTTAATGAAAATGTTGTGCTATTCATTACTCAGTTAATTTGTTTGTTTTTTTAAATTTATTAATTAGGCTAATTTCGCAGAATATATTCATTTTTTAGTGTCGAGTAATTTGATAAAATGTCTGAAATTAAATTGCTAATTACCAAGATTTGTATATTGCAATAAAAGTGAAATACGGGGCGCACCTCCACCGAAATGTTTTTCAGTCATGCATAACCATATGCGTTGACGCCATAAATAATTCAACAGCGTTATTCGCGTTTGCAAAACATAATACGAACTCGATTCTACTTGAAAATTCCATTGCAGTGCAATTCTGAGATTTTCCCTGATTTCACTTTCGTTTTCTTCATCGCGATGCGTCGCTTCTGAAAATTGCAGGGTCAAGATGATTCTATTTCACGTCCACACCGCCAATTGTGTCGTTACAATCATCGGCCCATTGTGGCGGAATCATTTTATTGGCCCTTATAAATTTTAGGGTCGTGTTGTGCACCATTAATATATTGACATTTTTGTCGCGCAGCAATCTCCCAGGCATTCATGCCCAAGTCCCACGTCTTCCTTTTCTATTTATTGCGGTGACTGCCAACACAATGGACTCTATAATTTTATGTTCGCTTTTACAATAATCCAGTGGCGCAGAGAGGATTTTGTCTTAGAGGGGTTCAAACAACGTGATATCAAACATTGGCATTTTTTCATTCATGTTTTGTGTAACAATTAAAATACACAGATGTTTTCTTTAAAGTATACATATGCTTTCACTTTTTTTAGAATAGTTCAATTTGAAGCTATAAACGAGTGTTTTCCACTACCAGATTAAGCATGAAGTAAAATTTCGAGTTTAGAAAAGCCTGAAAATTTAGTTTGGTCGCGTAGCGCGTAGCGCTACGCGGCCAAACTAAATTTTTAGGCTTTTCTAAACTCGAAATTTTACTTCATGCGCTACGCGTATTAAACACTGGTTTTAAGTGGAGTTCCAAACATACGTCCATAGCATACTGCTTTAGTTGCATATTATGGACTTCACAACATTTCAATGTTTTATACGCGTGGCGCATGAAGTAAAATTTCGAGTTTAGAAAAGCCTGAAAATTTGGTTTGGCCGCGTAGCGCGCAGCGCTACGCGGCCAAACCAAATTTTCAGGCTTTTCTAAACTCGAAATTTTACTTCGTGCTTAACCTGGGAGTAGAAAACACTCGTTTACAGCTTTAAATTGAACTCTTAAAAAAAACAACGAATATCTAAAAATGTACTGCATATAATCTAGATTTGCATACCTAAATTAAAAGCTCCCTGTATATATAAGCGTTATAAACTATCTCAATTAAAACAATCATTCTAACAATAAATTACATCTGATAATGGATCGGTGAAATATTAATAATCATGGAAAAAAGGAAACCCATGTTCCGGGAAATTACCCACCAGCTTGTTCCAATTTAACGATCATTATCAAAGACAATACACGGAGCCAAACTGAATTATTAATATTCATGCATTTACAAATACCACGAAATTGAGGCATGATAGCGCCCTTAATGAAATATGTTTAACTACACTAAATCGCAATCGACACACATCGTACATTAACATTGCGGTGTGTTTGTTTGCGTTTATCATGAATTGAAATGCGGTTCGCTTCGCGCCGGCAAACCAAATGTTCAGGCTTTTCAAAACTCGAAATTTTGCTTCATACTTAATTAAGTAGTAGAAACACTTTTTATAATACTTATCTGAAAACATTATGTTCCATATGCCTCTAGAATAATTAAATCGTCATTTTTTCAAATCACCCCACGGAAAAAAAATGTTTGTGCGCTTATTCCGTGCGCTAACCATAATTCCTTAATACAACAATTAAAATTATTATTAAAATTTATGTGGAAAAGCATGTCGTCAAAATAGATGGTTTTAAGTATTGAACATTTTATATTGCAACTAGATTGGTGAATATACAGGGTGTCTACGCTAGACCGTTCGTTAAAAGTTTATGGGGTTGCCGTTGCACTAAAAATTTGAAAAAAATCCTTGTCATATGGTTGAATCAGCTCTCCCCATGTGAAATATTTTCAACTTTATATCACTTCCGGTTCCACCGGAAGTAGCACCAAGTTTGTTATTTTAAATAGAACACCCTATATATTAGTAATTTTTGGGGTTTCTCGTTTAAATTCCAACATGTTTTATTCAACCATATATACACTGATCTCTTATAGTTTTCAAGAAAAAAAATATATTTCTAAAATTTTGACCTCTAATAGGCATCTTGAAATCTGTCTGTAACTTTTCTTAAGAATAAGATAAAAATATGGTTTGTATCTCTACTTGTACCAAGATAATGCCTCTATGAGTAAATTAATTGGAAACTGTCAATTTTGACAATAAATGTTCTTAAATTGTCAATATCTAAGTGCCCCCTTCAATATCTAGTAATTCAATTTTTTTAAATGGAATGACCCAATTTTTATCACATGGTACGATTGGGGGGAAAATTTTCTACAAAAAAGTACTATAAAACTATACTCCTAGAGCAAGTAGTTTTCGAATTACTTCCAAAATTCGTTTTTCGTCGCATTTATGCAGGGCGTAATGCGCGCATAAGTCGCAATTGAATTTTAGTAGGTTAGTAGTATGCTTTTGTTTTGTCGCGATTGTATTGCGAAATGTCAAATAATAAAATGAATTAGTAAAAGTTTTACAGAAATCAACAAAATGAATAATTACACAAATCAACAAATTATCAATTTATTCTTTATACATGGCAACTGCCAATTGAACAAAATTTGATTCCTGTCTTCCAAATCTTGTTTTATTCATCGGCGGCAAATGTGGATAAGTTTTATTAAATATTCTACATGTTCGAGTACCAATTCTATCGCAGTTGCCATGTATAAAAAATAAATTGATAATTTGTTGATGGGTGTATTTATTTATTTTGTTGATTTCTGCATAACTTTGTACTTATTGTTTTTATTATTTGACATTTTGCATTACATAAGCCACAAAACAAAACTACAAAATTACTATTTGCCTACTAAAATTCAGTTGCGGCTTATGCGCGCATTATTCCCTGCATAAATGCGACGAAAAACAAATCTTCGAAATAATTCGAAAACCACTTGCTTTAGGAGTATAGTTGTTAATACTTTTTTGTAGGAAATCTTCCCCCCAATCGTACTACGTGATAAAAAATGGGTCATTCCATTTAAAACAATTGAATTACGAGATATTGAAGAGGGCACTTCGATATTGACATTTTAAGAATACTTATTGTCAAAATTGACAGTTTCCATTTAATACACTCATAGAGACCTTCTCTAGGTACAAGTAGAGATATAAATCATATTTTTATCTTATTCTTAAGAAAAGTTACAGACAGATTTCAAGATGTCTTTTAGAGGTCAGAATTTTAGAAATATTTTTTTTTGCTTGAAAACTATAAGAGATAAGTGTACATATGTTCGTATAAAATATGTTGCAATTTAAACGAGGAATCCAAAAAATTACTAATATATAGGGTGTTCTATTTAAAACAACAAATTTGGTGCTACTTCCGGTGGAACCGGAAGTGATATAAAGTTGAAAATATTTCACATGAGGAGAACTGATTAAACCGTATGACAAGGATTTTTTTCAAATTTCTAGTGCAACGGCAACCCCATAAACTTTTCACGATCGGTTTAGCGTAGACACCCTGTATATATCAGTGAAATAAGCCAAGTGTTTTAATTAAATATCCAGAACTAGATTGGTGAGTTAATATGACCTTATGACTGTGTTGTATTCTAAGAAAATTACTATAAGAATAGTGGTCTAGTATACGGTTCGGTAATAATGATATCAGAAAGAATCATATTGACATTCCAAGAATAACATTGCCTTTATACAAAAAGCAAGAAAAAAAAAAGCTCCACACACCTCTTCTTTTCTAACCTTTATTCGCTTTATCGATTCACCCCCGCAGAAGAGTAGAAAGCAATAATAAATGGTAGGCGTTTTATTAAATCACCTATTTTTTACGTTGCGTGTACAATTTGTAACTTTTCCCATATTAGTTTTAACCCGATATCTTGGTCGGCTATGGTTCAGTGTTAACCGTGCATACACACGGAGGTAGAGGGGAAAGTGTAATATATTTCTCGTCTTCGGTGGAATAGATGTGTACATGGGAAGCGGGGATTAAGCAAAAGATTACCGGAGACTGTACTTGGGATTAAGCGCCTCAGTATCAAGAGACACATGTAACTAATTACTTAACTGTGCTATTATGCTAATGCCAATGTCTTGAGCTGGACTGCTGCGGATATATAGGTTAAATTAATGATAATGTGGTTTCGTGCATACATACAGTGATTTTTTTCTTTTTAGTATACATATCCCGGTTTGTAATTTTTCAGACATTCGTTTTTAAAAACCGATTAGTTTTAAGCTTTTAGCGAGCGTTTCCACTCCCAAATTAAGGATATGGTGAAATTTCGTGTTTAGAAAAGCCCGAAAATTTGGTTTAGTCGCGTAGCGCTACGCAATCAAACCAAATTTTCAGGCTTTTCTAAACTCGAAATTTTACTTCATGCTTAATCTGGGGGTGGAAACACACGTTAGAAGCTTTAAATTGAACGATTTTCTAAATCAACGAATTCCTGAAAGTTTAGAATGAGTATATCGAGGTATGTATACTAAAATGAACTCTAAACTCGAAATTTTATTTCGTGCTTAACCTGGGATTGGAAATACTCGTTAGAAGCTTCAACGCTTTTTAAAAACAACGAATAAATGAAAATGCATAATGTATATATTGAGGTAAAAAATCCCTGTATAATAATCTTATACAAAACTACAGTTGATTTAAAGTTTAGGAAATAAAGAATTAATATTAAATACAATTTAGCAATTTAAACAAAACACGAAATAAACGTTTGTAATATTCATTAACGTGAGATCAAACTTTACCGGCATATTTAGAACTTCAATTTAAATCAGTGTTGTATACGGTTATCGCATGAAGTAAAATTTCGAGTTTAGAGAAGCCTGAAAATTGGTTTGTGCGCTTCGCTTCGCGGACCGACAACACCAAATTTTCAGGTTTTTCTAAACTTGAAATGTTACTTCATGCTTATTCTAGGAGTGGAAACACTCGTTAGAAGCTTCAAATTGAACGAGTTTTAAAAACAACGAGTTCCTGAAAATTCACAATAAATATATCGAGGTATGTATACTAAAAATAAAATTCACTTCTAAATATTTACTTAAATTAAATATAAATTAAAAGAAAATGCATAAAATTAATTTAAAAAAATACAATTAATATTAACATTTAAATACCTTTAAGAAATGTAATTTAATTGAATTTAAAGTTACAAACCAATCAAAAGAAGCGATATAAATATTTATCCAAATTCAATCAAATATTGATATAGTAAAGTAATTCACTTACTTTCCCTGGCTTCAGTAATTACAGCATGCACAACGAAAAATGTTCATCAGATCCGTTTAACTTTAACCTTTAGCAATTAATGAAAACGAATTAAATTACTCTGAGTGTAAGAGGATTATTTGTTCTTTTTTTACAAGAGTGCGTTGGCGGTTAAAAAAAATCAATTTTAAAAATAGAAAGCGCGCCCTCGTGCGGAGTTCCGTGAGGGTGCGTGTATAAGAGGCACTCATTTTTAACATTCGATTTTCAGAGTTTAAGCACAAACAGGAAGCTAACTGAATTGGGCGCTATAGAATTTACAAAAAAAAAATAATCTCTCGGGCTTCCCGTCTGCGATAATAGACTTTTTTGTATTCATACTTGACAGGAGGGTGTTTTGTGAAAGAATATTGTCATCTTCTTTTTAAGATTAATCGAATTATTAAATTGTGTGACCTGAATAACTTTTCAATCAATTATTTTTTTTTTGATCATTTAGGTGGAAGTTAAAAAATATTCATAAGTTCAATAAATATAATTTGGTAAAAAATTGTAAAAAGGCAGCGAATGGTACTCATTGAAAACGCTCCATAGGTTTTTATCAAGTTAATATTATATAATGTTTAAAATCATGATCATAATAATTATAATAATAAAATCTATAAATATAATATATACAAATCAATTATGGTATATTTAATTTAAAAAATCATTCAAATATTAGGTTGTTCGGAAATTTGTTTTGTTAAAAATGACGTTTTTTTTTTAAATTTAATAACTTTTCGAGGCATCACAATATATTAAAGTAAATTAAAATGAAATAAGTATTTCGTTTTAAGTTTATATATAATAATATTTAAGTTAATAATCATTTTGAATTTAGAAAGAACAATCCGATAATTTTTCCGAGCAATGTATAATATTATCAATATCATTCGATAATTTAGTAAGAATAATTTAGTCTATACAATTTAAGGATCTAAAAAGCTTTTGCTGAAACTGCAGAAACCGGAAGTGGTAGTTTTTTCTCAGTTATTTTCAATTCTTCTTGATAATCTCTTAAATATTGATCATATCGAAAAATGTTTGAACTAAAAGTTGTAGGTAATAAAAGAATGAACATTTATGGTTTTAAAATTGGACAAAAATCATCGAATTTCACAACACCGAAAATCAGAATATTTTACTTAAAGTTGAAATTATGGGGCTAGAAAATAATCTTTTAAATTTGAACTGAAATTGTTGAATGTTAGTATTTGCAAATTCTTAGAATCCACTTAGAAATAATTAATTTCAAATATCCAATACCGATAATCAAAATATTTTACTTGAAGTTAAAATTATGGGGCTGTAAAAATAATTTTTAGATTTTAACTCAAATTGTAGAATTCAGTATTTGTATATTTTTAGAACCCACTTATAAGTTACTAATTTCAAATATCTAGCACAGAGAATTAGAATATTTTACTTGAGGTTAAAATTATGGAGCTGGAAAGTGAACTTTTATATTTAAGTTGTAGAATATTATTATTTGTAAAGTTTTAGTACACGTATAAAAATATTGAAATATTCTGAAATTCAAAATATCCTCGTTTAGCAATATTTTTTTAATGCTGCTTTAGCAGTAGGTATATTTTTAATATTGACCTATCAGTATATTCTTAATTTCGCAATATTTCAGTGTTTGATACGCGTGGCGCATGAAGTAAAATTTCGAGTTTACAAAAGCCTGAATTTGGATTTGGACGCTACGCGTCTAAATCCAAACTTTCAGGCTTTTCTAAACTCTAAATTTTGCTTTATGCTTAATCAGGGAGTGGAAACACTCGTTCGAAACATAAAATTGAACGCTTTTAAAAAAGCAATAAATGCACTATGTCTTTTAGTAATTACACACCCTCTTTAAATATTCAGCAGATATCCGACTTTTCCAGCTTTCAGGTTTTTTTTCTTATTTCTCTGAAAGTTATATGAAACACAAGATTAGCAATTCCCTTATTTATTTACAAGTCCATCAATCTGATGTATTATAATTAACTAGAATACTTATTACTTGCTTTCAAAGAAAACACGAAAAAAAGCATACCCACACACACACGAACATAATTTGATTGGGACGTGGTCCTGTTTGTATTGGACTGAAGGTTTTGCGGGGGAGGACTAAACAAGCCGAAGCATGTTCCCTATGTTTCCAACAGGAGAGACTATTGAAAGGAAATGCTCGAAATTGAGGTTGTGGGAATTGCCCGAATATAAGGGGATAGGTGAAATATAACTTGTTATGTTATATCGCCACAACAGACCGCACATTTGTTCGTGCTTGCTGAAATGTTACCCAATTATTTAACCTAATATTTATAAAAATTATTTTAGCTGAAATACCTATAGGATATGCAACTTATCGCATTTTTGTATTTTACAAATATATTGTATGACCATATAAATTATTTAAAGATAGAATTTGGCACTACTTACGAAACAATAGTTTAAAAATATGGAAATTGTTTAGAATTGTTTATAAATATATTCAAGCATTTCTGATATGTCATAATTTTTTATATGTCAATAGTAAAGTCGCAGATTGGAATAGTTTAAACAATTTAAGTTTAATTGGATAATTGATTTATTTGCCAACAACATTTATTAATGTCAAAGTTCTAATTCTAATTCAAATAATTTGGGTATGCAGTGTGGGCTCGATAAATAATTACAAATAATAACGGTTGGACATTCAACTCGTGAATTAATTTAAACGCAAAAAAGTCTGAACGATATGTAGTAAAATTCTACCTCTCTACCCCCTAAAAATGTAAAAATGTTTAACACGCATAAAAAAAAAACACAAGTTATACCGACAGATATTTTTTTGGGCTATGGCCTTGACTCAATTACTCTTAAGGCGTATTCACACTACTCTGACGTGACGTGTTGGCACATCAGCTGACATGACTTGTTGACACGTCAGCTGACGCAAGACAAAAAAAAATCATTATATTAAAAAGGAATGTGCACACTACTCTGACGTGTTATGTCAAGACGTGACGTGAAACAACACGCTCCCTGATGCATCAGTTACAAATTCAAATTCATAGATCATTAAGCATGTCAAAAATACCCGATTTTGTTTTACCAATTCAAAAAAGAATACAGAACGTTGGAGTAGTGTGCACACCCCATTTCACGCTAACGTGTTAACACGTTAGCTGACGTTGTCGTCACCGCGTGTCAACACGTCACGTAAGACTAGTGTGAATGAAGCATTAGCACATTAAAATTTAAACGTATTATTTACTGTAGTGGCAAATGAATTGTTGAATACAAATTAAACTCACTCGTAATTTAATTTATAATAAATAATATATTCAATGTGTCCACCATTTTCATTTATACAAACATTGATTTATACACATAACTGAAATGTACCTCCACGCAGCATAACTTGATTATATCTATTCATCAAAAACTGACGTAATTGTTAAAATTTGATCAATCCGTGATAATAGTGCAACAGATATTAAAAAAGTAAAAACAATATAAAACTACTCTTAACAAGGGTTGTTAAAAAAACGTTTTTGTCATTTTAATTAAAACAAACAGTTTTTTTTAACAAACCGTGTTTTTTTTTCATTGAAACAGTGTTTAAAACATTAACAATTAAAAACATGTTTAAAACGTGTTCAAAATATGTTTAAAACGGTTTAAAATCGGTTTAAAAACGGTTTAAAACGGTTGTTTACAAAGGTTTAAAACGTGTTTTAAATAGAAAATACAGAGAATCTTTTTGTTGAGTATACATATCTCGATAATTACTGCGTTAATTTTACTTTATGCGCCACGCTTAAAAACGCCGATTTACAGTGAAATTAAAAAAAACACACACATACAACAACAATTATAGGCAACCTAATATACGTTAGAGTTATTGGGTTGCCTATAATCACTGTTTAAAACAACGAATTTGTTCAATTTGTTCAGCGCAGAATTTGACTCACGTTTTATTCACATCTACATATTAGATTGCTAAAGCCGTATATTTTAAACTTTCCGATGTTTCAGTGTTTTATACGTGTGGCGCATAAAGTAAAATTTCGAGTTTAGAAAAGCCTAATTTTGGTTGGCCGCTCCGCGTCACTACGCGGCCAATCCAAATTCTTAGGCTTTTCTAAACTCGAAATTTTACTTTATGCTTAGTGTGAGAGTGGAAGACCCTCCTTTAAAGATTCAACTTGAAATCTTTTAAAAAAACAACGAATGTCATAAAATTTACAGTGTATGCATATATGTATACCTGAAAGAAAAATTAATGCACACACAGTTGTGATATTTTATTGTAATAAAATGTTAAGTTTAATAATGTTATTTGAAATATCTTCAAAAATTTTGTTAAAATTTAAAAAAGTAAACAAAAAATTTTAATAAAGTAGTATAAAACATAATTTAACAAATTTAAGATAATAATATAAACGTTTCAAATAAATTTAACGTTTAAAACATGTTTTAAACAAATTTTGGATTTAAAACACGTTTAAATCAAAACCGTTTTAAACGACTGTTTCTAAACATGTTTAAAACACTGTTTAAAACAAAGTGTTTTAAACATAACAACCCTGTTTTTAACTAAATTATAACAAGGTTAAGATTGTAATAAAAAGCTTATAGCTTAATTTTAAAGTTTCATCTCAATATGTTTAGCAGATTTTGCTATACAGCTTCCGCAAGTTTTTCAGAAATGATCTTAGTCGAGTAAGCAGACCTTAAAAGGAATATTTTCGCTAAAAATTGTAATTCGAAAAAAATCACGGAAACAATACTTCCCTTTTATATTATACACATACAGGTAAAGTAAAAATCCGAGAATACGTGCATTTTTATTATACAGCATATGGCATAATAGTGCCACAAGTCAAATAACCTGATATTTACCACAATGAATAATTACTATTAATATTATTTCAGAAGTTTTCAAACGCGTATTAATAAACCTTTAACATAACATAACTAAACATAACATAACTAAAAGAAAAAAAAATCCCGGTATAATGCAAAACCTGTTTAAGATGCGGTTTTTACAACAATTAGGTTCGTTTAAAATTCAAGCCGATTAAAGAATCCATCACAACGAGGGCTAAGAAGATTCTTTAGTCGGCGGCACGCGACCCATCGTTTATCGTCCTGACCCATTTTACGCACACAAACACGGTGGAAACTTTTCCCTCCACCCTCACAGAAGCACGGCGAAAAATTGCCTTCAATAACATGACGAAATATTTCTCGTCTATCCCGCCCAAACAAAAAGGAAAAAAAAACATTCTCTATAGAGCAGAATAAATAATTAACGCGACTGTAGCGTTGAAATGCGAAATGCAAAACAGGAAACGAAACGAATTTAATGGCGTTCTCTAATGTCGTTGTAGTGTTACCGTTGCGTAGGGAAGTATTTAGAAATGTCGAAGGGTGTTTCAAAGGGTGTGCGAGTGTATAAACAGGTTGATCATTAACAGGCATCAATCGCCAATGAGTTCGAGCGGCCGCAATCACACCAGCAACCCGGATTGTAAACTGCCGCCCCCCGAAATCAAACAAACCCTTCTTTGTGTATGCGAAAGGCGCCCCGCGGCTGCAACACCCTGTGTTCGTCTTCCCACATTCAAACATATTCAATTATTGGTGCATTCGCACTGTTTACAGCGGAAAACATGCCAAAGGTTTAGTTTAAATAATAATTGTTCGATTGAACTAGAATTTACAACGGATTATTTATAGCAGTAAATTCGGCTTTTTTCACTTAAGAGATAATTTATAGATAATTGAATAAACATCGAATGAATTTAATTGTGTGTATTTATTACTTGTATTAGGATCAAATTCAACGGAGGGGGGGGGGGATTACTATATAATCAGTTTGATATCCGCTGCGGCATGAAGGACGTCATCACTAACTAATGCGGCCTGGATTATAATCAGTTAATATTGAACCTGATGTACGTATAGGAAGCCCTCATTTGTACCTGTTTCTGGATTATTAGGATATATCGAAATTCCTTTCGCGCATGAAATACTATGTTTTCTTCCTAGATTAACACATTCCATTAGTTAATCAAAACACTAATTCATTAATCTTTTAAGATCTGCATAAAGAATTATGTTATTATGTTTTGTTTTATTTATATCGTACATTGTTCTTCATATTAGTGGTGAGCAAATCGTAAGTCGCGACCCCCTGAGGGATCGCGACAAAATGTTTAAGGGTCAGCAATTTTAAAGAAATTTATTTGATAAAAGAAATATGAGGCTTCTTTTGAAAACGTTTATTAAACTTACTAAGGTAATAATTTTTTAAACGCCTACTACAATATTTCTCAACCTTTGTTTGACCCTACCTTATAAATTCGAATGCTCTTATGTACACACGTTTCTTTTTTACTCGACATGTAAAGATAATTACTTTAGGTCGTAGGAATTGTAACAAAAAATGTTGTGTATATTTTGACTGTGACTTTATTGGCTAAATATCAAAAAAATGATGAAAATATTTTATAAGAAATACAATTATTTAGAATGAATACACTTCAAAAATATACGATACATAATTATAAAAATAAATAAATTTAATGAAAATAAAGTTGTTTCTATTAAATTCAGATTTTGTATGGAAGCAAAATTCTCGAAAACAAATTACTTTTTCAAATAATATCTTTCTCTAAAATTATAATTATAGGTACTTTTTTCTTTCGACAATTTTAGTTTTACTTAATTTTTGAGCACTCTCTATAGTAAATCTAAGATTAAAAAATGACAATGTTTCATCCAAAACTTTTTGTTAAGTATGTTTTTTCGTCGAAAAACAATAAAATAGTTTTTACTGTCTGGGCAGTAATCCGGTAACACATGATATATTTATGATTTATTCATAAGAGGTTAAAATAATTAAATTAACCTTGTAGTGTCAGCCTCTATAAAAAATTATCTGCATGTAATATTATTAACGAGAATGACAGCCATCAGTTTCAGTAAATACGTTCTTGTGTCCGCAATGAAGCCGTAAATTCATGAATACTCATCAATGCAGCTAATTGAAATCAGTTGTCGGATAGTTTGCCAAGCCGCAGTTTTCCGTTTTCCGGTAGTACGAGGTGGAACCAAACTCGCTAATAATTATTCGATCCGTTCTCATTTCAGTAATCACGTAAATAAAATGAGTGAACATATAAATAATATTTTGACTATATTTTAACTATTGTGACATTTTGACTGTAAGTAACACTCCCAGATTAAGCATGAAGTAAAATTTCGAATTTAGAAAAGCCTGAAAATTTGGATTTGCATGGGACGCACGAGCGCAAATCCAAATGTTTACGCTTTTCTAAGCTCAAAGTTTTACTTCATGCGCCACCCATATAAGACACTGATTGAATGGAAAATATATAGATTACTTATATAATTTAAGATTTCTGATATAAATTTATGAAATTTGATGTGCTTGGAGCCTCGCTTCCTTTTCATTTTTTCAAAACTCAAGGGGGATTGATCCCCGAAATCTCTTCTATCTACGCCACTGGCTCCACAACTTCAAGGAATCTCAGTCAAGAACCCCGGGATCTATGAATTTTAATGAAACCTCTATAGTGGATGTTGATCTATACTGAAATACAACAGTACTGGGTGTTTGATTAAGCGTGGTCATCGGCTGTATCTCAGAAACTACACATCGTAGCATGTTGCGGTAAAAAAAATCATTATAAAAGTGACCAAGAGAAATCGCTAGAAATTGTATTTAGGTTCACAGCTTCCCCGCAAGAGCGCGTTACCTCTATAGTAAAATATTAAAACAATTTTTATCAAATAAATGTCAAATTAAGCGATAAAAAATATATAAATCTTAATCTACGAGAAATGTCTCACATATAATGCACGAAAGATCGAAAATGTCTAATCATTTAAATGCCTGCAACTTTTGTTTGGTTCCACTGAATTTAATAAACTTGGGCTCATTTGATAGATAATTGAATGCACTTTAAAGCATTATTTACTCTGATTTATTTTAGTTTCGATATTAAGCATAATAAACAATATATAAACACTAAATTCAATCAGAATACATAGTCTTTAAAATTCCATTTAATTATTTATCAATTTAGTCAGAGTTTAATAAATTCGGTTAAACCTTACTAAAGTTGCAACCATTTTAATGATTAGACTTTTCTATTTATATCTGCATCTTATGTGAAAGTAAAAGAAACGATAAGTTAGATGAAATCAAAAAAAAAAATTAGACTAAATTAAGATTTACATATTTTTAACATATGCAGCTTAATTTGACATTTTGAATAAAATATTGTTTTGACCTTTGCGGTAGAGATTGAGCTCTACTCTGCCAGCGAAGTTAGTTTTAATACCTGTATTAGTTCTATTTTTTTATGATTAGTTTATTATTGTTCCAATAAAGTATTGTAATAAGTGTTTAATTGTAGTAAATATACGCTGCTGTTTTAAACATTCTACTAATCTCATAGCCTTCTATATTTTGAGATTTTAAATAATCATGGATTCACTTATGTATTCGCTTTACAAAACATATAAATGGGGAAAGTGATCTCCGTTTTTCTTGAAATTATTGTTTTTGACCTCTTGAATATAGAAAAAATAAGGGTAAAAGCCTACTAGATTTTAAAATATATTTATATATTTTTATCTACCAGACTATTTACTATATCTTTAGTTAGGATGAAGATATCAGGATGAGCTTTTCACCACTTTTCTCGGTATTCCTTCCTGTAATAACCTAGTTTAGGAGAACTATAGCTTATAATTGGAAATTTTTAAGAAAATCTAGAAAATATGGTGGTTGTTCAAAAAATGCCCTCTGGCGCTTTCTATAAGAACTAAAATAAACTACAGTAAATAGTGATTTAAAGTGCTTTTAATTACCTATCGAATGAGACTAACTTCATTAATTTCGGGTAATCCTAAAAAAAGCTAGACGCAGTTTAATAATTACACCCTCCCACTCTCCCCTGCTTCATATGTGCGAAATAAAGAAACAAGTGAGTAGTTAAAATTGAGTTAAATTCAGCGAGGATTACGATTTGTATATTTTTAACCTAGGTCAATTTAGAAGTTTATTGATATAAATCTGTTTTTGTATTTAGCGATAGATGTTACGCTTTCTAGCAGCGGAGGTAGGGACTTAAAACTAATTTCCAGTGATTTCTTTAATCCACTCTTACTCTGCAATTTTTCACCCCAATATGCTACGCTACATAGTTTCTGAGATACAGCCGGTGGCCACGCTTAATCAAACACCTGATACATCACTCAAGGTGCTTGCATCCTGTTATGATTACTTTACTATATATTGACTCAATAGATGAAAATAATATATCTTTAGTTACACAAATTAAAATTTAAATTCTCAAGTAAATACAATACTGCGAACATATGCCCTTGTCAAGCGTGAATATATAAAAGCTATTTTAGATATTGTTTATTATTTTGTTAAATTTTATGTTTCCATATTTCTTGTATATTTGTCCTGTAACTAGATATATGTATTTGTTTCGAAATAAATTATTAGTATTACTATAATTACAGTGACGTTCAAAAAGTGCAACACATGCAACTCCATATTAATAAAGGTACTTTATTGGGACAAAACAAATGCGACAGGTTGAATGTGTGCAACGTAAATTTGGAAAATTCATACATTACAAATAAGAGATTAGATACGAGTACAAACAGAGATTTTTTATGTATACATTCCTGATGTATAAGTCGTAAATTTCAAGACATTCGATACTTTTTAAAAGTGTTAAATTTGAAGCTTTAAACGAGTGCTTTCCACTCCCAGGGTAAGCATGAAGTAAAATTTCGAGTTTAGAAAAGCCTGAAAATTTGGTTTGGTTTGGCCAAACCAAATTTTCATGCTTTTCTAAACTCGAAATTTTACTTCATGCGCCACGCGTATAAAACACTAACATATTGCGAAGTTTAAAAAACACATTTTCCAAATACATAGTTATTTGCTTTTTTAAACGCGTTCAAATTTCGCATGGAACAATTTGCTCCAACTGCTCCGTGAAAACTACGCCACTGATCATAGCTGGCCTTTAAAAAAGAAAAAAAAACACCACCTCTTACATCCCCTATCCTATTAGATTTCATCAACGTGGCAACGTTTAATTTTAAGAGTTTAAGCTCTTTAATAGTGAAGGTCTCCCCGTCTCTTTCCGGGAGCGTTTTTAAGGATCAAAGGATCTGGCATTAAAGCGAGACTTTCCTTTCCACGGCAACAAATTTTTATATTAAACTACTGATATTAATTAAAAAAATCCCATTGCATCGGACGTATGATCTATAAAAAGTAACCTCGGTTACCTATTAAATCCAATTATCCCGTTAAGCAATAATCAATTCAGACAAAGCAAAACAGAAAGCTTAGCGAATTAAAATAGTCAGCCTTATGTAAATAGCGCATGTGTTTAGTTTCAGATGTTGTTTTGAATTGTCTGAAGTTTAATAAAAGTTCACCCCGTGTTTGTGGAACTATTGTAATATTTGCGCAAGCAATCCCAAACTGATGTAGATGTGGTTTGTTGTACTCCACACCCAAAAACGAGCACTTTGCATGTATGTTTATGTGACAAACGAAGTTCATATTTTCGTGTGTTTATTTAATAAAATGTAATAAATAACTAACTTTAGATAACCAACATGTTTTTAAATAATTCCTGGAAAATGATAATACTCGTATGCGAGTTTAGAAAAGCCTGAAAATTTGGTTTGATCTCGTAGCGAAGCCACGCGTATAAAACACTGTTTTAATGTGAAGTTTAAAATATACTTAAATATGTGAGTATATGTCACAGAAAACTTATAGTACTAATTTTATTTTGATTTCGTGGTTAATTAGTTTTGTGTTCAAATGTTGTTTATCAAATAAAGCAAATGTTTCTCTGATTTAATTACTGAATAACCGGTCATTGAAAAAGTCGGTAAATTTACAATCCCTGATTTATGCTTTTGAACTACGTAAAAAGAATCTCGAATTAAATTAAAATCATACGAAAATTGACCAATTAAAACTTATTTTATTTTCCTAACGCCGGACCGCAGTTGAACTATTCGCAATAATTTACAAGTCAGGTTGGAACTTGTGACTAGTTGTGCTAAATAAATTTGAATACATTTAACACAGGGAAATCCTACCCAAGGAGAACATTTCTAAACCATTAGATATACACAGAAAACTATAAAAATATAGGGGCGTGTCCGCACAAGAGGTCTTTAGCAGTTTACAAAATCCGCTCAGAATAAATATCCATGAAAACAAGCGCGATAAATCACTTCCCTAAATAGATTACATTTAAATAAATTTCCCTATCAAATGTATTCCCTTTTATATTGAGACGTAAAGGAGGAGACATTAATTTTTACTTCTGTACGTTATTTTTTTGCGAGGGCGTAATTAGGATTAATTGGAAAATTACTTTTGTTGTTTAGAGCGGCGAGGATTAATTGTGAGTATAAATATTAATCAAGTTGGGTGGTGTTTATTTAGGGGTGGATGTGTTTGGCTGTAATTCGGTATAGGGCGCGACAGATTTCTCATGGGATTATCCCCAATACTTCACAGCCCCCCTGTTTTAAATAATAATACTTCATTACACCGGGATCGAACATTGTTTATACAAACTTAGGGTGTGATGATCTGAAGTTTAAATAAATTAATTTTGAATTTTACTTTAGGTAAATATGTATATTCAAATTATAATAGAGATAATATATAAAATTACGATAATATTTGTATAAATTGCAAACAATAAGTCTTAATTAGAACAACTACTAAGACAATAGGCATCTATTGAAACAACTATGTTTATTATCTTAGTAGTTATTAATTAAGACTTATTGTTGTTTATGCAAACTTTATCGTAATTTTATATATTATATTATATTTTAAGTTTTACAAACTAACAGAAGCTTAAGCTTATTCTTTCAAATTCAAATAGTTTTAAATTTGAAATATTCATAAAGGGTGTTTTTTTTAGCTGCATGAGAAGTTTCGATGGTAGTTGTTTATCTATACTCAATGAGAATGTCAAACTGTGTTGACATTTCTGTTCAGTAAGGTTAGGCAAGTCATCATGAATTGTTTAACGCTACAACAACGCTTCCAAATTGTGGAAATTTAATTTCAAAAAAATAAATCTCTTCGCGAAGTTCATAGAGCACTTTGTCCATTTTACGGTCAACATAATCGGCCTTGTGAGCAAGCAATTCGTGCAGTTATTGATCGTTTTCGCACTAATTTTACTCTTCTCGATTCAAAACCATCTACAAGACGAAGAAATGTGCGTACCGAAGAGAATATTGCTGCTGTTGCGCGAAGTGTTGAAGAAGACACCGAAATGTCGATTCGTCGCCGTTCTCAACTTGTTGGCCTTTGTCTTTCGACTACGTGGAAAATTTTACGTAAGGATCTTGGATTACGTGCTTATAAAATACAGCTCGTCTAACAATTAAAGCCAAATGACCATCGTTTACGTCGCATTTTTGCTGATTGGGCTAATTTGAAACTGGCCGAAGATGAGCATTTTTATCGAAGAATTGTGTTTAGTGATGATGCTCATTTCTGGTTAAATGGTTTCGTCAATAAGCGACTGTTTGGTGCGGTTTACACGCTATCGGCATCATCGGTCCTTATTTCTTTCGCAATGGGTTTCCAAAAATTAATCAGCTAAACATCGACAGCATTTGGTTGCAACAAGACGGCGCAACTTGCCATACAGCGCGCTTAACCATCAATGTACTGCAAAATCAATTTGGTGACAACTTTATTTCCAGAAGTGGTTCTGTTAACTGGCCCCCTCGTTCGTGCGACTTAACGCCTCTCCATTACTTTTTATAGGGCTATGTTAAGTCATTGGTTTATGCCAACAAACCAGCAACTCTTGAAGCATTAGAAGCTAATATTCAAGCCACCATTGACGCCATACGGCCAGATTTATTGGAAAAAGTAGTGAGAAATTGCACTGATCGAATGGACCATGTAACTCGTAGCCGCGGGACATATGCCGGAAATCATATTAAAAAAATAAATGCCATGAAATTATCAACCTGATTATAATAATAATTAATAATTTCAAATGTCTGTCTTGTATTATTATTTAAAGTTATCAAACTCTTAAAAAAACACCCTTCATAATAGAAAGAAAATAATTTAATAATTATATAATTCAAAATATATATTTTGTAAATATTCTGCAAATGATTAAGAAATTCAGTTTTTCTTTATATTATATAATTCGTTGCATTTTTTTTTAATATATAAATTACGTACAAGGAAGTTTTCTTTTAAGTATACATATCCCGATGTATTTGATGTACATTTTCAGGCATTCGTTGATTTGATAAAAGCGTTTAATTTGAAGCTTCTAACTAGTGTATCCACTCCCAGATTAAGCATAAAGTAAAATTTCGTGTTTAGTAAAGAATGAAAATTTGGTTTGGTCGCGTACCAAACCAAATTTTCAGGATTTTTTAAATTTGAAATTTTACTTCATGCGCCACGCGTATAAAACACTGATTTATGGGGAATTACAAAATGTATAGCTTAAGTTTGGTGTCAGATAAATACATTTTACAAATGTTTTCCATCCAAATAAATCTTGCTTGTTTAAAATTCAAGCAATTTGCTTTAGTTAGATGATATGTAAGTATAATTAAAAGGAACAATCCAAAGGCAAATTGCACCAGACGCCTGCATTCTGAAAGATTTGGTTACACGAAATAAAGATTAATAACATTTATTAAACCTAAACTTAAACTTAAACAGTATATTTTAAACTTCATTTAAATCAGCGTTGAATACGCGTGGCGCATGAAGTAAAATTTCGAGTTTAGAAAAGCCTGAAATTTTACTTCATGCTTAATCTGGGACTGAAAGCACTCGTTTAACGTTTTACCGCTTTTATAAAAACAATGGGTTCCTGAAAATTTATCAAACGTTGTAATCATCAGAATTTGTATACTTAAAAGTGAAATTCTCTGTAGATATGTACGTATGCATGTGTCACATTATTAATAGTATTATAGTTGTACTACATTATGTCTTTTGTAAATGGATTCCGTTAACTGAATAAATAAATAAAATTATCGTATGATTGACTATAAATAACAAGAATCGAATTAGAAATCAACTCGGAAAATATAATTATATTTTGGGTTAGTTTTCTGTTAATTTAAATATGAATAAAACTGTACACAAAATCCGTGTTTTATACGAAGCGAATAAATATATTGAATTTAGAAAAACCTGAAATTTCTATTTGTTTTACTAACATAAGGGGAAATAATAAGCATTATTTAGCAGTAGAAATGCGTAAATTATTTATTAAAATGATGAGTCGCACGCGAAACCGAACGCCCGAAACGCATAACTCAAATAATTTTCCAACTAATTAGTTGGAAAAGGCCTAACTACTAATTCGATTTAAAATTTACACTGCTTAATAAACTTTGGGCTCAGGGGTGTCTTTGGTACGCTAATTAAAAATGGGGAATCGTGGTCTGATAAGAGGGCGGCTAATGCCGCCTCTGCACGCGAATCAAGTCCCTAGCCATCTATTAGAGTGTATATCATATTTTGAGAAAGCTTAAATATGAATAAATACGACAAGATTAATTTAAAGAACAATTAAGTAATTATAATCACATGAATATTTAAAATTTATAACTATTTGAATTTTAGAGAATAAGCGTAATTTTCGTAATTTTATATGTTATGAAATAATGAACATGTACAAATTAAGCACACAAAATATTTTATAGATTAAAACAGACGTGATGAGTTTTCTAGTTATGTAAATATGTCAATTTCCTTAATGTCAAAATGCTGCGTCATTTAGACAACAATTCAAAAATTCGAATTCTAACTAAAATTGATGATGGTTTTTCTATTTCGGCTTTGTCGTATTTATTACGAGCTTTTTTTCAAGAGATCATAGTTTTGGTTTTTTAATAAAGGTGTTATTTTCATGTTATTGTGTTTTATCATTTACTGAAACTGCTGCTAGGCAATTAACACAGGCCCTAATTATACAACTAGAATATTGTGAAAAATAGTTATGAGACTTGTGCTTAATTTTATTGCACAGAAGTGTACATATACAGGGTGACCCAAATTCGATGTTTTTGTAGGGTATCTTAGCAACCAGAAGAGTTAAAAAAATCTGAAACACACAACATGACCTCTTTTTCTGAGAAAATAACAATGCCCTTAAGAGGGCCAATTTTTGCTGGTAGTGTGTTTCTGGAGTACGAGATGGCGCAGAGATAGCAAAATTGCTGAAAGTAGTTTTGACTATGTGTTGGTTTATAGTGCCTGCTTGTCTCATTTCCAATAGTTATTTTTATTATGCAATTATGAATTACAATTATTATAAATATATGTATAATATATACAGGGAGTTTTTCTTTAAAGTATAAGTGTTTCAAATTCCGCCTATTTGTTGTAAATCTTTAGATATTGGTTTTTTTTTCAAGAGTTCAATCTGAAGCTTCAAACGAGTGTTTTCCACTCCCAGACCAAGCATGAAGTAAAATTTCGAGTTTAAAAAAGCCTCGTGAAAATTTTTCGAGGGTCGCGCAGCGACCCGAGACAAATTTTCTGGGCTTTTCTAAACTCGAAATTTTACTTCATGCGAAACGCGTAAAACTATAATATTTTGAAATTTACGTACATTTGAACTTCACTCGAAATCAGTCTTATTTATACGCCTGGCGCATGAAGTAAAATTTCGAGTTTAGAAAAGCCCCGAAAATTTGTCTCGGGTCGCTGCGCGACCCGAGACAAATTTTCACGGGGCATTTCTAAACTCGAAATTTTACTTCATGCTTAGCCCAGGAGTGGAAAACACATGTTCGAAGCTTCAAATTGAACTCTTTTAAAAAAAACAACGAATATCTAATAGTTTTCAATAAATAGGAGGAGTTTGAAATACGTATACTTTAAAAAAAAAACTTCCTGTATAATAATATTTAATGTCTTTATCTACAATTTTAAGCTCTGTCCGTGGTGCGAAAACCATGAAAAAGTGATGAAATGTCATGGTAAAAATATTTAAATTTGAAAGAATTTTGAAATAATCGAAAACTGTCGAAAATAGATGAAATGTTTAAATTTGATAAAATGTTAACACAATGTCAAGTGATGAAAGTCAAGAATAATTGAAACTTGACAACAATTTGAAGTATGTGAAAAACGATAATATATAATAAAAAATGTTTTAAATATTTTAAACTTAACAATTAATCAGTATTTTTATGCGCGTGGCGCATGAAGTAAAATTTCGAATTGAGAAAAGCCAGAATTTGGATTTGGACGCTACGCAAAATTGTAAGGGCTTTTCTCAACTCGAAATTTTACTTTATGCTTAGTCTGGGAGTGGAAAACATTCGTTAAAAAATAATCACTGGGTTTTTACAGTATTTTCATTAATTTACAAAATTAGGGTTTTCAAGTTTTGGTTCAATTTTTAAAATCTTGTCAATTTTCATGAATTTTCAAGATTTGAATTGATTTTAAAAATTTTGACGACTCGTGAATTTTTCAATACGTTCGCTATTGAATTTTTTTAATTTCCAAGATTTATTATAACAATTTTTAAAATCTTGACAAAAATCATGCATTTTTCAAGATTACTGCTGATTTTCAAATTCTTGGCTCCTTTCGTTACTTTTTAAAACTTTAACGCCTTTTATGTATTTCCTAGTTTTTCGTTAATTTATAAAAAATTACGGTATTGCTAAATTTTTAAATTTTCAAGAATTATGTTAATTTTCGGGTTCGCAAATTTCAAAGAAATTTATTTGACAAAAAATATGAGGGCTTCCTTCAAAACGTTTATTAATATAACGCATACATTAATTATTCGATGCTGAAAAATGTATGATAAATTTTAAAAGTTATAAAAAAATTATAATAAATGTTGATAACTTCTTGCAAATTCACGCTTGTATGAAAATTTTGAAAATGAAGGGAAATCTTGGAAATTCTCGATTTTGAAGATTTACGAAATTTTGAAAAATTCATAATGGGCGATTAGATTTTGAAAATTATCGAACATTTTTGAATTTCGCGAAAACAGTCGAATTTTTGAAAATTAACGCAAAACTTGGAAATTTGCAAAAAGCATTTTGGTTTTTGAAGTTGACTAAAACGTTAAAAATTCCCGAAAAATGAGATTATGAAAATTTACAAAAATCGCGGAAATTCATGCAAATTAACGAAAGACTACAAAGTTCAGGAACATTGCGAACATTTTAAAATATGAAAAAAATCTCAAAAATTCATGAATAGCATCAACATTTAATAAATTACGAAATTCACAAAAACCGTCAGAATGTTATAAATTAACAACAATCTTAGAGTTTCATAACACGCGTCAAAATTTTAAAAATTAATAAAAATCTTGGGGAAATTAATTAAGAAAAATTTAAACAATTCAGAAATTTTAAAAATTTAAAGAAATCTTGGGAAAGTTACAAAAAGCGTTTAACAATTTGGAAATTATTTAAAAATTCTCGAAACTTTGAAAATAAACTAAAATCTTTTAAATTCACGGGGCCCAATAATTATGATTACTATTATTATTTTAAATATATATTTATTAAAATTACAAATGAATTATTTTTTTTAAATGTCGAAAATAACAAAAAATATTCAATTTTCTAAATTATAAATAAAAAAAGAATTTTTCCGACTCAGCACTTTAATCAACATTTAATGGCATTCCACATTCCTATTCAAAATATTAATCTAAAAATGCAATTATATTTACAAAATGTATTGGGAAATATTTTAACAATGTCTTTCTTTGTTGTGTATCAATAACATAATGAATCAATGAACGGTCCGCGTCAAACAAAATACATTCGCAACTCAAGGTCGGGAGCCAGAAGCCCTTGTCGCGACAAATGTATACAAATTCTACATATCAAACCTAATTTCTTTTCACATGGTTTTAGAAATCATAGTATATTTTTAAAATACTAGTAAAAAGGCACGATATTGCCCCCTATTTATCGAAAGTATAATCAAAATGTATATTGCTCTTATGGAGATTCCTAAGCAACGATTAATTTTATTTATCATTTATTCTAGATCAATCTATTTAATAAAAGATGTTTATAATAATTACCTCAATAAATTAAAGCAATATGAAGAAAATATAATGTTTCCTATGGAAGTAATACACTGATTTATATGATCATTTGACAGTGTTCCATTATATAATTTATGTTTCATTTAAGGAACATTTTTTTTAACAAATACTGTCAATTTATTTGCAAAGCTTTTATGTACAATATGTATAAGTTTCAATACTCTATTTTCATTATTGTGGAAGATTAATCGTTGTTCGTTCTTATGGCCAAATAACATGTAAATTTCCGACCTTAACAGATCGTGACTAACTTGATTAGTTTGGAAGATATTAGCCGACTTTCAATTGTTGGTTATATTAACATATGTCTTTTTCTCAATAACTATAAGATATACAAAAAAAAACAATAAGTTATTTGTGTAGTTTTCATCGTAGAATTTAGTGGCGTAATAATTTTTTTATTCTGACTTTTAATTTCAGAGTTATGACACAAAGTTCGATTTTTTTAAACGAAACACCTTGTATGTTTTAATGTCATTGAAGAGCAATTTAAATTAATTTTACGTTTGTATATTATAGGTAATAAACAATTAATGAAAATTAGCCGAAAAAGCTAAATATCTCAAACTAAGTTTCATTTAGCCATTATTTTATACTAACAGCAAACTAAATCGAAAGTAGTTGTCCATTAACTCGTAGGCTTGTAAACTATATGATCTAATTTATAAATTATAGTTTGTTCTCAATATACGTATACAAGACTAATTAGATTTTGTAATGTCAAAACCATTTTAAAACTAAGCCAATGATTTAAATTCAAAGATTAAATAACAAGTAATTTTACTTTTGACAGATTATACACAAAACCTGTTCCCATAGTAAGTAAAAGAAATAAATACATTCGAATACTGACTACATTTTAACATACAATTCTGCCAAATCAGATATACCCTCATCACTTATTTGAATTAGTGATAAGACTACACATTGATTTAAAACAAGGCTCTATGTTGGCCTGCAGCAAGACTATATTTTGCGCCACGGCTGAGCTATATTTTGATCTACGATAGGACAATATTCTGACCTACTATAAGGCAATATTTTACCAAGTGATAAGATTACATTTTAACCTGTGACTTAGCATGTAGCATGTAGTAAGGTTGAACAAGGCTATATTTTCACCTATTACAAGCCTATATTTTGACCTGCAATCACAGAAACGAGCGTCTTGTATTAAGCATAAAATAAAACTTAGAGTTTAAGAAATGATTTATTTTAAAAATCAAAAATATTTTTTCTGAACTTTTTAAAACTAAGGTTACTGATGTAAAATAAAAATAAGAGGATGTTGATAAGTGTAAGAAGACCTAATTCTTGTTTTTTAAAGTATTTGTTTTGGAATATAATTGTAGGGCTTTGTAAGTGTTGGTTGCTCCGGGCCTCGAATTTTCTCTGAAAGACACTAAATATGATCTATTGTAGGTAATATTAGTTTTGCATGTCGCGGCAGTTTTTAGTGGAGCTTTAATATAAAAGGGACTTTGCATTTTTAAACGTTTTCTCATGATTCAAAGGCCATAAATTTTCGAGTTTATTTAACCAGGGGAACTTTCTGTTATTGTGGGCGGATTTCGTTGAATGCGATTTGAGGGGAGACCGCGGAAGCGTGGTAGTAGTAAAGTGGTGAAAGAACCGAGTAATTAAGTGTAGGAATAAACCAACAAAAGAGGGGACGAAAAGGAAGAAACTGGAATATAAAAGAGAGGGGGGACGAATATGCGTCTCTGGCGGCGTTACGTTTCGTTAATCGAGCGTAACGGTTCGCCATTAGGAAGGAAATCCTCGCGATATCCATTACACCATTACCCCCGCGATGCGGTGAATTAAAAGCGAAAAAGATGTGCTCGTGCAGGAGGCGGGATTTTTCAATTTAAGAAACGCCAGATGAAAAAAAAAACGGAGCGGGTGAATATTAGTGGTATTTATGGAGTCTTTTGATTACGGTTTCGCGTGAGATTTGCGGACCAAGAGGAGATGAACTTTTTTTCAAGGAATTGTGCTCATGTTGAGTTTGCGCTTTTACGTGCTAATCTTTGTTTTTTACCACTTTTCTTACAATGCATACTATACTGACCTGGTATATAGGGGAATTGTTTTTTAAGTGTACATATCCCGATGCACGCGCTGTAAAATTTCGGGCATTCATTTCTTTTTTTTAAATCCAACAATTTGAAGTTTCAAACGAGTGTTTCCACTCTTTGATTAAGCATGAAGTAAAATTTCGAGTTTAGAAAAGCCAGAAAATTTGGTTTGGTCGCGTAGCGCTACGCGCTACGCGACCAAACCAAATTTTCAGGCTTTTCTAAACTCGAAATTTTACTTCATGCGCCACGCATGTAAACCACTAAATAATTGTCAAATTAAAAATATACTGCTAAATTAGTATTAAATATATACTGCTTAGGCACAAATAAAAATATACTGCTACATAAGAAACAAGCTTCATGAAGTATCATAAAGTATTAATACAATATTAATTGAGAATGCAAATTCTAAATATTAGATAATCTTCTTACCTTACAATACTTTTAGTTTATATCTAAATTAACTTTTAAAATCCCTCTACCAATACAATGGACAAGCTTAGAAAAAAAAATACACAGAAAAAAGGCAACCGCAGCATCAGCAGCCCTTTTTTATTCCTCTTCGCAGACTTATCTCCGAACCGTCGATCTGCCAAATCAGATTTACCCTCATCATTTATTTCGTGCACTTTTATGAGATATTGTTGCAGGCGATAAATCGTCGCCATAAATCCCAAATAAAAAAAGGTATACACCCGTTAAACCTTATTATTAATTATTCTTTATCCATATTATTGTGCTGTAAAGCTCAAATGAAAAATGATTTCCTCTAACCGATATTAAATTTCTTAATGCCGGGCTAACGTTAATCCCTACGGACATATTCATAACATATCTCTTTTCCTTGCTCAGAGAAATATTATTAAAAATCTCTGTGAGTCGGGAGGGCGAGAGGGCGTATTAAAAGCCTCCAGTGGGCCGTTATTAGATTTCCAGAGTTATATAAACAGTTTTCTCTGCGGAAATCGCCGTTTTAATCATCGTTTGGGTAGTTGTTTGCAGCACTAATCACAGTCATACTGCACTAACTTTGTTTACTAATTAGCTCATTTCGGCGAGGGAGGCACGAGCATGACTCGGGAAAACTCTCGTTCGCCTTTTGTTCGCCATTTCTTTCTACTAAAGGTTATTCCTGTTTTTTGCAGTATATATTGAAAGATATTTTAGATGTATGCTACTTTATTTCCTTTTATTAATTTATTTCCTTTCAGTAATATACATATTTTTGTAAAAATGAACGAAAGGAAAAACTCTGTAAAATATTTGTATAGTATACAATTTTATAGCATGACACTATATGAATAAAATTGTCATTAAACTTTTGAGGAGTCCTACATATAAACCTGAATATTCTGCTAAAAATTTGAAACGAGTGTGTAATTTGGGTAACTTGAAATGAAAACACTTACACTACCTTCACATTTTTTTAAATTTTTGCTAGATGTACATTTCGAGTACTACGTACTCATTATCAATAGCTTACTGAGTAAGGTATTAATATTAAGTACAAAATACTCAAAATGTACATCTAGCAAAAATTTAAAAATAATGTAAAGAGTGTTAGTGTTTTTATTCCAAGTTAGTTAAAATCTTGACGTATCTCAAAAAAAACATATTCCTGTTATTTGGGTACTTTTTCAAATTATTTATACATATAGGAATTTCTTCTTTAAAGTGTACATATTTCAATGAACGCGCTATAAAATTCCTTAATTAAGCATGAAGTAAAATCTAACAAAATGTTTACTTTTCTAACTCTAAATTTTACTTCATGCTTACTGAACTACTGGAAACACTTGTTGGAAGTTTCAAAATAACGCTTTTACAAAAAAAATGAATTCCTGAAAATTTACAGAGCACACATCGGGGTATGTATACTTAAAAGAAATATTTTCTGTATGCTCTAATTCTTTTAAAAATATAAACAGGGATTTTTTCTTTTGAGGATACATATGTTTACGCTTTTTTTAAGAGTTTGATTTGAACTTGAAACGAGTGTTTTCTACTCCCAGATTAAGAATGAAATTAAATTTCGAGTTTAGAAAAGCCTAAAAATGTTCAGGCTTTTGTAAAATGTTTAGGCTTGTCTAAACTCGAAATTCTATTTCATGCGCCACGCGTATTAAACACTGAAAACACTGAAATATTGTGAACAAGTGAACTTCACTTAAATCAGCGTCTTACACGCGTGGCGCATGAAGTAAAATTTCGAGTTTGGAAAAGCCTGAACATTTGGTTTGGTCACTCCGCTTCGCGGAGCGACCAAACCAAATGTTCAGGCTTTTCTAAACTCGAAATTTTACTTCATGCTTAACCTGGGAGTAAAAATACTCGTTTGAAACTTCAAATTGTTCGATTTTAAAAAAGCAATAAATGCTTAAAATTTTACAGCGCGTTCATCGGAATATGTACACTTAAAAAACAATTCCCTGTATGCCAGGTCAGTATAGTATGCATTGTAGGAAAAGGGGTAAAAACAAAGATTAGCACATAAACACTTGTTATAGTTTGAAATTGAACTCTTTTAAAAGAAGAAGATTTACAGCATATAATTGGGATGTGTATACTTTAAAGAAAAACTCTGTGTATATATATATATATATATATATATATATATATATATATATATATATATATATATATATATATATAAATATTATACCGCTACAGTAATATTTGTGGGTACATCTTAGAGGAATCGTGTAATCAATTTACTGCAGACACCAATCGTTTAATCCCGCATTAAAGCTAAATACGGATGCAAGTAAATTAGTTTGATTACCTAACTCGAATTATCTATTAAGTAGGTAGGTTGCAAGGTGTGATGCATTAAGGGACTATTAGCAGTAAATTACTATTAAGCTAATTTGATTAAGATATTGACAATTATTCACGTTTAACACCCTTTTAATAATAATTATTATTCTAACATTCAGTTTATTTTTATGTACAGGGTGGTCACATTTTGGTTACTATAAGAAATCTCGGTCAGTAGAAGAGATACAAAAAGACGAATTGCGCATCCTCTATTTCTTTTTTCAATACAAACTCAACAAAGAAAACAAAAATCTGCTATCGTCTTTTGTTGTCGAGTTAAAGCCAAAAACTCAACATTTTCCATTTTCGATTTTTATTAATGTGTTAGTTTTTTAATTTTACTAGGGTAAGAGTTGCATGTTCTTAGGGCACTTTTTGAGAATAATAGAATAGGATTAACAGAATATTTATATCTTAATTTATAATGTATGTAATATAGTAAGTCATTCATAGAAATCAGCAAAAGAAGAGCAGATTTTTTCCTAAAATCAACTTTTAGAGTAAACTTTATAATTGCACGGTCATTCATAGAAATCAGCAAAAGAAGAGCAGATTTTTTCCTAAAATTAACTTTTAGAGTAAACTTTATAATTGCACGGCCAATAATGAATTAATTATAAGTTTGGCATTTTATAGAAAACGGAAATATTTGATGTAAAATCACTTTAAATAGATATATTTTATAAACTGAATTGATTTCTGGGGTAAAATTTAATAAAAAATATCACATATTGTCAAAATGAGTTTAAATAATCAGAATTAACTAAGATAAGACTATTGTTCATATTACCCTACAGAAAGTAAAAATATTTAAACTTTAAAGTAAAGAATTCGATAATAATTATGTAATGTTAAAAAAATCATACGCTGTCAAAATAAAGTAGAAATCTTGAATATATTTTATTAGGAGATTAGTATATTTAATACTCGTATCATAGTACAGAAAACTAAAATATCTTGCTTTAAATTGTAGTTATGAGTTTTCAAAGTAAAGAATTCCGTAGAAATCATTAAACTTTTCGATATGTTAATAAAATGACTTCAAATTCTTAGAATTAATTGAAAAATGAAAAATATTTTTGACACAAAATAAGTTTAAAGCTTTTGATTTATTGTGGAAGCGATTAACCTAATACATGTTTAATTCCTGTAACTTTCTACATATTCTTTTTGTTTTTTTTATGACTTTGGTAATGCCATGTTATTAAGGGGTAATTCCATGTCAAATCAGCACAGTCTTTTACTTTATTATCTCAGATTTATTTTTATTTTCTTCACTTTTTGCCATTACATAGACAAAGAACAATATCGAATTTTAGTATTGGATATCAAGCCAGTTTGAAGATATATACATTTAAATTTCTGAAAACTGGGCCAAAATCACAAATCGATTTTAAATTACGATTACTGCTCTACAAATTGAGCTAGAAATATAGAAAAGGTCTCGTTTTTTAGCATTTTTAATGAAAGTTTCTATGGTATGGCACACAGAGAGCTTTTTAAAATTCATTTAATTCAAAATTTCGAAAAATTTTAAGATTCGAACGATTGTTTCCACCCCCAGACTAAGCATGAAGTAAAATTTCGAGTTTAGAATAGCCTGAACATTTGGTTTGGTCGCTCCGCGAAGCGGAGCGGCCAAACCAAATGTTCAGGCTTTTCTAAACTCGAAATTTTACTTCATGCGCCACGGGTACAAAACTCTGATTACAAATAAAAGCAATAAACATACGCAATCTATAACAATAGTACATTACAATTCATGTATTCATGTTTTTCTGTGATTCAAATTTGCAAATTTAACTACAACTGACGAAAGTAATCAACATTAAAATAATTGAATTATCAATTTGTAAGTACAAATAAGCCTAAGAATGCCAATTTCGACAAACTTAATTTGCACAACATTTGATTTTTATTCTTCATGATTTTCCTAATTCTGCGAGATTTTATGGAAAGGCAATTGGGGTTTCCAAGTTATAAACTAAATTTGGCATAATTTTTGTCTCGTGCCCCACCCTGCATACATTTTGTATCGTATGTTCAATAAAAAAAACCTCTAGAGTGCCATGGTGAATATTGTAAGTTGGCAACTCTGAAATTATATATTATAATAATCATGTTTCACGTTTTGTATGTCAATTTCTGTTTTCCTTAACATATCTTAGGTTCAATAAAAAAAACCTCTAAAGTGCCATTATTTTATTTACTTTTAAATTTAGGTTGGCTACACGCCAACCTAAATTTAAAAATAAATAAAATAATGGCACTTAACAGGTTTTTTCTTATTGAACCTAAGATATGTTAAGGAAAACAGACAATATTCAGATAACAGTATACAGAGAGTTTTATGTGACACCGAAAATGGTAAAATGTACTCAATGTTAATTGTCCTATGTTCGATGTGTACTTGTGTACTGGGACGCATCACAGCATTGAGTGCGATGTGATTGGCTACGATTTCTAATAGTAATATTGTCAACCCAATTTACACTATTCCTGTCAAAAATTAATTAAATCTGTCAATTATTATGTCAAGTGCAACATGTTGTATTATGGATATTTTAGTTCAACGGAATGCATATCAACCTCTGTTATATTTTTAATCAGTAAAATACTTAAAGAAGGCATAAAGAGTAATTTAAAAGAACCAAATAAATAATTCTACTATTCACCTTTTATTAAATACTAAGCCAGTAGGTTAAAGAATAGCGTTTATTAGAAACAAGTAATATTTATAATAAATTTTCAAAATGACCTTCTTCTACATTTTTAATTGGAATATCACTATTCATTTTTGTTTTCATATACCCCCACAGAAAAAAATCATTTGGAAAAAGGTCGGGCGAACGTGCAGGCCAAGATATGGGACCATATCTTCCTATCCACCGACGAGGAAAATGCTGGTTCAAAAACCGTGTTACCTCATTCGTAGAGTGTGGAGGAGCTCCGACCATTTGAAAAAATGAGTTATTAATATTTAAATTCTGTATGCCTGGTATAATATCACTTTGAAGAAGTGTTAAAAATTAACTAGAATTTAGATTTCCGTTAATAAAAAATAGGCCGATCAAGTGCGTGTCAATAATTCCAATCCATACATTAATTCTTTTGTTGTACTTAGTATGAGTTAAATTTTGAAGGTAGGTATTACTTGTAGACCAATACCTAAAAGAAAAGGAATAATGGGTCTAGAAAGGATACAATTAAATAGGAATAACTGACCTGTAATTTTGAGAATTTACTGTTCCATCCAAACAAAAAGATGCTTCGGCAGAAAACACTATTTTCCGGAAAATGTCGTTATTTTCATTTACCATATTAAATAAAATTTCACAAAAATTTGATCGCTTAATTTTGTCATCTTCATACAGCAACTGGTGATTTTGAAATTTGTAGGACCTAAACTTAAATTTTCGTAGAACTCTATGTACGGAGGATTTTGAAATATGAAGTGATTCACAACCGAAGAGTAAGAAGACCGTCAATATTATCAGAAGAGATGAAATTAAACATTTTGTATTATGTTGAAGAATGTCCAATAGTATCTTTAAATACTGCACTAGGTGTGCAATAGTATTTAAAAATACTATTGGACATTCTTCAACATAACACAAAATGTTTAATTTCATCTCTTCTGATAATATTGACGGTATTCTTACTCTTCGTTTGTGAAATTTATCTAATCAGCCAGGAGTGGGCGATCAGGAAATTTAACAGAAAATAAATCTCGGGAATTTCTAAAACTGTTTCCTCCGTGATACAAGTTCACCAGAAAAATCATCTCCTCCTTTGTATACATTGTATAACTATCCGTTCTTCTTCTGAGTCTGTTATAAATACCAGAACAACAAATATCCCTTGCTTGAGATAACTGATAGATTGAATTTATTTTTGAAGGGAAGAGTGTACATTAGGTTGACTATATTACAATTAAAAATCCCAGCCAATCACATCGCACTCAATGCTTTGATGCGTCCCAGTACACATCGAACATAGGAAAATTTACATTGAGTAGATTCTAGCATGTTCGGTGTTACATAAAACTCTTTATATATTTTTTAAATGTATACAAATTAAACAGAAAATTTGGCGACGAACCGGCAGAATATGTCCTGCGGACCGACATCGCTCCGCAGACCACATTTTGAGAAGTGCTGTTCTAAACGGCAACAGATAGAGGATCGTATAAATGACAAGAAATGTGCTGGACAATAGGTAGTATTTATATCAGGTGTAAAACTAACAAAAAAGTTGAACATTTAGAGCACACTGTAAAAAACTGATTTTGGCGATTAATATCTTTTATTTTATAACTTGCTTAATATTGACGATACAAGGATAATAATTTGACATTATCAAGAAACTTTTTTCTGGATTTGAATAATATTTAGTTAATTATAACATGAAGCAAATATTTTACAAGATATGCATACTAACTTCATTTTTTCATATTGACGTCAAAGTTGGTTATGAGCTTATTTTGTAGATATTTTTATTTTCCAGAACTTTGTATTTTCAATTTTGTTTTAGTAAAATTATTATAAAATAATTAATAAAACACAGCGTGTGACGACTTTTGTAATAATAGTAGACTGCAGTTTAAATGACAAAATAACTTGGCCGCCGGGCGCATCCACCATCACTATTTTATTATACGTCCCATTTATTTTTTAACCTTTCTGTTAATACACAAAAACCAAATCTGTCGATAACTTAGTTTTGTAGACACAATTAAGAAATTGGAATGTCGCAGCGCTTTTTTTTGCGAATTTACCTCCTTTTTGCGGATAATGGACTTTTAATTCTTTCCGAGCGTCCGTGTTTGCCTTAATTTGGGTCATTGTTTTATCGGTTCTTTTCTCCCCTACCACTCTGCCACTGTCGATTTTCAGGAATCCCTTAGAAATATTACAGGGGCGATTTAGTAAAGTTCAGGTATATTTCGGATTTATTGTTACGAAATACGCGCCTAACCCATCGCTTAATCTGTCATTTCTCGTTTAACCACGGCTTTATCCACTTACACCAATTATCGCTCGCTTTTCGTCCGTGAAATCTAATAAAGTTATCTGTATAAAAGTACTTACAACATAAGTTATCAACATATATTTATTCACATTTTTGGTTTCACAAAAAAACAAACTACAAAGAATTTGTATTTTAAATATATATATTTATCTCCCGCAAATTTTTAGGCATTAATTCATTTAAAAAGCGGTGATTTTAAAGCTTCTAACGAGTCTTTCCAATTCTTAATTAAGCATAATGCAAAATTTCGAGTTTAGAAAAGCCTTAACATTTTGTTAGGAAATTGTTTTTTCAAGTGTACATATTCCAATGCTCGCGCTGAAAATTTCAGACATACATTGCTGTTTTAAAATCAACCAATTTGAAGTTCTAAACAAGTGTTCCACTCCCTGATTAAGCATGAAGTGAAATTTCGAGTTTAGAAAAGCCTAAAAATTTGATTTGGTCGCGTAGCGTGTAGCGCTACTCGACCAAATCAAATTTTCAGGCTTTTCTAAACTCGAAATTTTACTTTATGCGCTAGGCGTATAAAACACTGAACTATTTTAAAATTCAATATAATCTTGCTGAGCAGTATATTTTGAATCCTGCTTTAGCAGTATATTTTTATTGGAGATTTAGCAGTGTATTTTTAATTTCACAATATTTCAGTGTTTCAACGCGAAGAGTTTCAAGTTTAAAAAAGCCTTGAAATATTCAGGCTTATCTTAACTCAAAATTTACCTACTTGCGTCACACGTATGAAACACTGAAATTTTGAAGTCTTTTCTAAGCTCGAGATTTTACTTCATGCTTAATCAAAGAGTGGAAATACTCGTAAATGTTTTAAATTGAACAGTTATATAAAAACAACGAATGCTTGAATATACATGTATACAAAATATGCATCGGAATATGTATGCTTAAAAGAAAAATTCGCTGTATATTTAATTTAAAATCTATTCTAAAACAGATAGTGATCTGTGCGCTTTCTGTTCTAACTTAAATTATAAATTTTGTGATTAGGAGTTGTCAATATTCTAGATAATATGGATTATATTATTTTTAATATTGTGCCATTTGTTTCAGTAGTTTCTAAAATATTTTTTTATAAAGGGATTACTCGAACCATTTATTAAAATATTCAGTTACATTTGTAAAATTTATTAATATGAGATCAAATATAAGCAGTGTATTGTGAGTTCCACTATAAACCAGTGTTTTATACGCGTGGCGCATGAAGTAAAATTTCGAGTTTAGAAAAGCCTCAAAATTTGGATTTGCCAGGGCGTGACTCGCTTCGCTCGCGCGCCCTGGCAAATCCAAAAATTTTCAGGCTTTTCTAAACTCGAAATTTTACTTCATGCTTAATCAGGGAGTGGAAACACTCGTTAGTAGCTTCGTTACAAAATTAACAGTGTATACAACATGATATGTATACTTAAAAGAAAATGTCTAGTTAAAGTTAACATAAATAGATATTAAAGTAGAATTAAACGCTAAGAAATCTTTCTCTGCTTTAAATGAAAAGATGAGAAGAGCAATGTAAAAAGGGAAGGTTTCGCAAGAGCGAGCACCGAGCACGGTTCGTTTCGGCCTTTATTTAATGCCGCCTCCCGAAAATCTCTCTGATCTGCCGATAATTGGACATGCCACTTCTTTTTGCCCTATCCGATAACTAGCCCTGGCATTTTGTGTTTCTTTTCGCTTTTTTTTTCTCTCTACGCTACAGACAGGTTCACAAGGTCTAAAAATAAATTGAACACTTTGATTCCGACTTTGCGCTCGATAATTCCCATTTAATTTGATTATTCCTCCGGCACGCACACAACAAACTAACAACACGCGAAAATAAAACGGATCAACTCGAAATCATGGTTTGCTTAATTGGATTGAGGGCGATTCAATTTATAATTATTAGTACGAATGGTTAAAAGGAAATTAGTATAGACTAATTGAATTATTAATTATTATGAGTTGACACAGAAATAAATATTTAATACTTTCTTAAATATTTAGGTATGCCCACTTGCACCAGCTCTGATTAACTTTCTCTATTAACTAATCATGATTATGATTTAAAAATGAAAACACTTGGTTAAATTTCACTGATATTTTGGTTTTTTATTCCAACTAGTTTCAACTTTGAGTCATTCTCAAGGAAGTTGAATATGTTTTACCACGTGAAAGATGAGAAACTTGTTGAAGTTAACCATGATTAACTTAATTCTTACAAAACTCAAGCGCATGAAGTTATTTTTACAACAATAACAAATATATAGGTGTTACATTTAATGTCACTTGGTTTGTTTTACTATAAAAGTAAAAAAAAACAAGTGAATTTAAATTAATAACCTATATATTAGTAGAAATGGTTTACCAAGTGATCAATGAGGAACAAGTTAACAAAATATTTACAATTGGAAAATAAATAAAATGTGATTCGAATGTGAAATTCACATAATAATAATTTTATTTACACATTTACAATGGTGGTTAAGAACAAACACGAATATATTACGAAACGAGTGTAAACCGACATTAACACACCCTATATATCACACGGCATATGACCAAACATCCAGCTTGGTACTCCATGATTCATTATTGTCGCCCGCCCACGCAAAAGTGAATTTCAATTTCAACCAGGATTGCTATTATCTATTGCCCTTTAATATTCATCACCTGACCAACACAACCATGCATTTAAATAAACAAATTAAAAATTATGGCATTCATTGAAAAATGTATGCGATGAGTGGTAAAATTTGAATAAAATTCAATTTTCAAAATTCATTCAAAAAAGTACTCCTAATATATTTGAGTAAAGTTAATGCAGCAGCAATTTGGGTTCAATTTCGATGTTATCTTCCTCAATAATCCTGATGGTATATAGAGTGTTGTGCGCGGACAATATCAACAAGGCTGGTAAACGAATTTGTTTGTAAAATGAAATTGGCAATTTCCCCGTGAATGCCTAGATATGCCGCGGGAATATTTCTTTGTATCAGAAATATAAGCGCGACAAAAGATTCACAGATTACTCTCATATATTTACAGCGCTTCCTTCCGCTGAGGGGAAAAATCTCCTGTGGAAAAACCGCGAGTGTTTTTATTACGTTAATATTCCTGGATAAGTATTACCAATGGCGTCGTTTTCGGCCTATCTTAAGCGTCCATCTCGCAAAGAGGCATCTTTCAGTTCGTTTAGGAAATAAAAAATAAATGGACCCATTTACGGATTTATCGTTGATTTATTCAGGATATGGAAGTAATGTCGTTATTAACTGAAACTACAAAAAACAAATCTATTATATAATCGGACTAGTGGCAGGTTTGAAATGATCGAAGCGTTCCACAGTGTTTCGAGCAATGGACAAAAATTAAAAAATGAACATTTAATTTTAAGGATTTTCATATTACCACAGTAAAGTAGATATGCCATTACTCCAAAAATTCCATTTAGCAGCTACCTGAGTTTCGCTAATTTCTTATTAATGTAGTCTTTAATATCAGTTCTATTTTATCAATTGTTCTAAGCGTTATACTACAATTGCTACGAAGTGTTTTTAAATAATCTATGATGAATTTTGTAGCCCAGGGTATGTATTTTAAGATATCATTCACAGTTTATCTTTTGGTGTACGATTAACTCCACAAATAATTGTGTTGTTGTGGGGTGTTAACATCCCCTTAATAGTACATTAATATAATTCAAAATTTTATAAGAATCATCTGCTTCTGACTGCTCTTTTACAAGTTATAATTTGTTTGTAGAGAGACTCACCGTCATAAAAACAATTGATCTAGCAAATATGTGCTTAAATGCTCAGAAAAGTGACCATAAACAGTGTGTATTCGACGATATATGTTCGCGATTGAATATTGCGGGTTGTGATAATGAAATTCGTGAAAGTATTAAAGGTTTGAAGTTATTTTTAAGTGAATTTACCAATTATATTTAAATATAGTATTACTAACTATTATTTATACGTTATAATAAGGTAATACTAATTTAAAAATATTAACAAACGCGCTTAGGGGGTTTTTATCGCTTATAAGTGTCCAAAACGTTTATATCAAATACAAAGCTCAATTAGTGACCGGAATTCATAAAAAAAATTCAGGGAGTTTTTCTTTAAAGTATACAGATCGCAAATTCAGGGTGTTTTCTTTAAATCTTTAGATTATTCATTGTTTTTTAAAAGAGCTCAATTTGAAGCTATGAACGAGTGTTTTCCACTCCCAGACTAAGCATGAAGTAAAATTTCTATTTGAAATAAAACAACACAGTTGGGAGGGTTTCACTTTAATTGTTAAACACTGCAACATGTTTCACCACACAGTGGCTTCATCAGGCAGATGAAATAATTTCATTTTCATTATTATTTCATCTGCCTGATGAAGCCACTGTGTGGTGAAACATGTTGCAGTGTTCAACAATTAAAGTGAAACCCTCCCAACTGTGTTGTTTTATTTCAAATAGTATTATGGAGTTTCATCATGTATCCGCCTCATCAATTAAATATTTAAAATTTCTATTTTAGAAAAGCCCCGTGAAAATTTGTCGAGGGTCACGCAGCGACCCGAGACAAATTTTCTGGGCTTTTCTAAACTCGAAATTTTACTTCATGCGCCATGCGTATAAAACACTAAAATATTGTAAAATTTATGTATAGTTTAATTTCACTTGAAATCAGTGCTTTAAACGCGTGGCGCATGAAGTAAAATTTCGAGTTTAGAAAAGCCCAAAAAATTTGTCTCGGATCGCTGCGCGACCCTCGACAAATTTTCACGAGGCTTTTCTAAACTCGAAATTTTACTTCATGCTTAGTCTGGGAGTGGTAAACACTCGTTTAAAGCTTGAAATTGAACTCTTTAAAAAAAAAACGAATATCCAAAGATTTAAAGAAATAAAAAATAAAACCCTCTAAACTATAAAAAAATATATGTATTTAATTGTTAAATCATGAGAATATATTTTTATTATTAAAATATAAACAAATAAAAAAAATGCAATCAGTAAAAATTGTTTTATCGATGTTTGTCCCATAAACAAGTCAGATAGAAGTTTATGCCCGACATAGTTGACTTATCATTTCAATACTGCCAATATTTTGACAGTGTTTTCGAAGTATGACACACGTTTGAATTTCCAACTCTTTTTTGACTTCATCACTTTCCGACCCTATTCTCAAATCGGTTTAGAAATAACTAAGTTGCTGGAGGGGAAGGGGACATTTATGGTGAAAAATCTCCTTAGTCGTTTAACTTAACTTCATCAAAGCCGGTATCTTTGTATTCCTAGTTATAAGCTATAGCCTATTGTTAATTGAAATACAGGGCGTTCCATTTGAAAAATCAAACACTATCTAATAGTTTATTTATTTTAGACATGGTATATAAAATCTCGCTAAAAAGCTATTTTAAATATTTTCTAAGATTTTCAAATCGATTTAGATATATCCAAGTTAGAGGGGGTCGACATTTACGGTCAAACTTCCTGTGCATTTTTTAAGTTTTAATAGCGCGGTATTTAAAATATAAATATTACTTAATTAGCACATTCAATGCAATTTAAGTTTTGAATGGGTGTTTCAAATTCTTAATTAAGCGTGCATTAAAATTTTGAGTTTAAAAAACCCTAAGACTTTGAAGCAACTAACAAGTATTCCCAATTCTTGATTAAGCATGAAGTAAAAGCAGCTTAATCATGCTGAAGCCTAAAAATTTGGTTTGGTCGCGTATTTATAGTGGAACTCACAATATACTGCTTATGTTTGATCTCATATTATTGAATTTTACAAATGTAACTGAATATTTTAATAAGCCGATCGAGTAATTCCCTTATAAAAATGTTTTTGAAAACTACTTAAATAAATTGCACAATATTAAAAATAATGCAATCCATATTTAACAACTCCTATTCACATAATTTATTAATTAAGGGGGCGAAGAGGAAATTAATGGTCAATAATCTCCTTATTCGTTTAACTTAACCTCATCATAGCCGGTATCTTTGTATTCCTAATTAAAATTTCTAGTCGATTGTTAGTTGAAATACAGGGCGTTCTATTTACAAAATCAAATACTATCTAATAGTTCACTTATTTTAGAGATCCTGTATATTTAGATATGGTACATAAAATCTCGCTAAAAAAAAACTATTTCAAATGTTTTCTAAGATTTTCAAATCAATTCAGAAATAACCAAGTAAAGGGGGTGGACATTTATGGTGAATTATCCTGTACAATTTGTAAGTTTACATAGCGCGTTATTTAAAATGCAAATATTACAATCAGCACATTCAATACAATTTAAGTTTCGAATGAGTGTTTCAAATCCTTAATTAAGCATGCAGTAAAATTTCGAGTTTAGATCAACCTGAAAGTTTGAAGCTACTAACGAGTGTTCCTAATCCTTGATTAAGCATGAAGTAAAATTTTCAGGCTTCTCTAGACTCGAAATTTTACTTCATGCTTAATCAATGACCGAAAACACTCGGTAGTAGCTTCAAAATAAACTCATTATACAAATTTCAAAATGCATACGCTAAATCAGAATATGGATCCTTGATACCCTGTAGCGCTAAAAATAAAAAATCTCATGCGGCATCACAGCACGAAATAATGACTACGAAATGTGTTCTTTACCATCACACAAATATTTAATAATAGGTTAATAAGTAAGTGGAATCTGTAACGAACGTTTGTATTATTATTATACGCACGTGTAATTCATCAAAATATGTATCTGCAGCCGCAAAGACGCAAATGTGCATGACAGTGTGCATCAGAAAACGGTGCAATCAGCAGTGAAAACCGTTGGCAAAGTTGATATTAGTTTGCAAGTTAGTTGGTTGAGGTATATAGTGCTGGTAATGCGGTCTAGCGCGACCTCTGTCGGCGATGCGGAACACGGTCTTCTAATTAAAAGCGGTTTCCCTGCCAGACTACCATAAATAATATTTAAATACAATAACTGAAATATTCGTTAACGCTACAAGATATACGGCATTCATTACAGCACCCAACACACCTTTTATGAAACAACTAAGACGAGTATTTCACTCCAACAAAAAACAAAAAAAAACGCTAGTCATTATTAATTCTCATTATCTTTTTAACACATTTTTTATATATATCGTGCGTCTTATTTAAGTATGGCCATAGAGATTTACATGGTAAAAAATGTACCACATGTTAACTGCTATTGTCGTATAAATTGGGAACAATTTTTTGGTTTTATTGATAAATCAAAATTGTTTCTACGAAATGTACAATGCTAGGACATAAACATGTTAGATTTCTTTATTTTCGCTTTCAAAGTTGAAATTAATAATACAAACAATTAAGCCAAACAATCAACTTAGCGAAAATGTCATAATGTAAGTATTTGTTTTGCTAAACTTGAAAGCTAAAATAAAGAATTCTAACATGTTTATGTCCTTCTTACAATGAACAGATCGTAGAAAAGTGTTTGATTTATTAATAAAAACAAAAAAATATTTTTAATTTGGACGACAACAAAAGTTAACGCGGGACAATTTTTACCATGTAAATCCCTATGGCCATACTTAAATAAAACGCACGGTATATTCAATACTTGTTCAGCTACTTTCTTGAAAGAACTAAATTTTCAAATAAGGTAAAGTAAAACACTTGCTTTGTTCCATATTTTAATTTTCATTTGCCTGACACGTGTTTCGATCCGTTACGATCATTTTATAGTTAGAACTAATTTGTATTTGACTCAATAAAAATCAAAACACTAAACGTTTTCCCAAATAATTAATATTATATTCGATCCAGCATTATACGAAGATAAAATAGATATGACCTGAATATAATAATCCCGGTTGGATCGTTTGTAGAGGGCTCTGTTTGATGTTAGTTTTGTAGAAGAATCTTTTGTTCGTTCGGTGCTTTGCGGATTTACCTTACGAGCGCTTTTAATGAAAGGATTATTAAATTGCCGCATTGTATTTGTAAAATCAGCTTTGTGCATTAAAAATATCTCTGGTGTAGTAATAGACAAGAATTTTTATTAATTATTTGTTGTGGTTTAGAAAATAATTGCCTTATTGATCAATGGCGCTTAAACGAATGAGAATGAAAAAATACATTTCGATAAATATTGATCACCATCACATCTAAGCGTTGTATATTTTTAGCTTTACTGTAAATCAGTGGTTTATACGCGTAGCGCATAAAGTAAAATTTCGAGTTTAGAAAAGCCCCGTGAAAATTTGTCTCGGGTCGCTGCGCGACCCTCGACAAATTTTCTACGCGGGGCTTTTCTAAACTCGAAATTTTACTTCATGCTTAGTCTGGGAGTGGAAGACACTCGTTACTTTGAGATATGTCACAAGTGTTATAGTGTGTATCGTAACTGTCACAAAGAAAAGAAAATAACATAGTGATCTGATTATAATACAATTCAAACTCGTGTCAAGTTGACACGATGGACTAAATGTCGGAAGCGCCGACATTTGGACTATACTGATAGCTGACATAAGTCGGCGCTAGCCGACATTTGGACTATAATAACAGTTGACATAAGTCGGCACAAGCTAACATTTAACCAACCGTGCCAACTTGACACGAGTTTAAATTGAACTATAATGAGATCGCCATGTTATTGTTTTTCTTTGTGACAGTTACGATACACATTTTAACAGTTGTGACATATTTTAAAGTAACGAGTGTCTTTCACTCCCAGACTAAGCATGAAGTAAAATTTCGAGTTTAGAAAAGCTCCGCGTAGAAAATTTTCACGGGGCTTTTCTAAACTCGAAATTTTACTTTATGCGTCACACGTATAAACCACTGATTCACAGTAAAGTTAAAAATATATAACGCTTAGATGTGATGATGATCAATATTTATCGAGATGTAGGGAAAAAATGCAAAAATTTCTCTTTGAATTCGCCGCCTCGAAAGTGAGGTTTTGAACACCATTTTGACAACTCGAAAGTCGCATTTTTAGTATTTTACTTACGACACGAGGTCAGGAAAACAAATTCACGCACGCAAAATTCGACAGCTGAACTGTCATTTCAGTTGAATTGTCATTTGATTATGGAATGTAGAAGTTATGGATTTTAAAGAATGACATAAAATCATGTAATTGAAGAAGTTTGCGAAAAGATAACAAGTAAAATATACTGCTGAATGCTGAATGAGTGTGTCGTGAGTGAGCTACAGGTGGAAGCTACGATACAGAAAGACAACTGTAACGGATTGGAAGAACCTATGGAAGTGTGCCTGAGAAGAGAGAATATAATTTTAGGTATGATACCCGTTTGCAGTGATCTCCATTAAACTACCCACAACATAACTTATGCGGTGGATTGAAGTATGCTCAAATAGCTCCTTTAACGTAAGTGTGTGATTCAACATATTGTGCAATTTAACTAAATCATAAATTAACTAAATCTACTTCAAACGAACATATTAAAATAGTGAAAATTAATTCGTAACCTTGCAAAAAGGAAGTATAATAGAGAAAGGCGAGTGGATGGAAGATGGATGAATTGAAAGTGGGCGAAATGAATAGGGCCCTTTACACGTACACTCTTTCGTCGACGATGGAATGGTACACGCCGGGAGTCGACACAAAAGTGAACGTGTAAATGCAAATTTTGCGTCGAGGAAAAAGTGGAATAAAAACTGCATGTGTAAATGCTACTACGTCGAGTAAAGAGTCGAGGAAAGAGTGGAGTGCGTTTAATTCCGCATCACGGTTTTGCGTGGACGAATGCCACGCAAGAGTCGACGATTGCGTCGACGCAAAACCAGGGCGCTAATTTCGTTCCACTCTTTCGTCAAAGATTGAACGCCACTCCTGAACGGCGTTCAATTCTCGACGCAAAAGTGGGGTTGAAAAGGTACATCTTTTAGCCGGTGCGCCACGCTTTCCTCGACGCAAAAATGCAGGCAAGAGCGCCGTTCAATCGTCGACGAAAGAGTGTACGTGTAAAGGGCCCTATTCAAGTCTGTTTTAATTACACTTACACTTCAACTACACTTATAATAAGAATTTAATCTTTCGCTTACAATTTCAAATCCTAAGATCAATCATTTACCTATGAATAAACAATATATATATATATATATATATATATATATATATATATATTGAGTATAGAGAATGTGTAAAAAAATGTCGTAGAATGATTGTGTTATGAATATATATATATATATATATATATATATATATATATATATATATATATATATATATATATATATATATATATATATATATATATATATATATATATTCATAACACAATCATTCTACGACATTTTTTTACACATTCTCTATACTCAAATAAAAATAAAACGTTCAAATTATATTATATAAAGTACGCACGGGCCACCACAGGCGTGCGCCTACTTACATTACTAGTTATAAATTGTATAATGAATTATGCAGGTTTATTATGCACATGTATAGAATATTACTGCAGTTGGAAAGATTAATTCCTATACCTGCATCATTGGGATTAGACATTGAGACATTTGCAGTTTCAAAAATATGAAGCTTTTCATTATTTGAAGATAATACTGGTTGCATCAATTCTTCAGTGCCAGAAATGTTGACATTTTTATTTGACGTTGATGGACCCGGTGCTGATTACATCATTTTTTTAGCTACACTTATCTTGGTTCGCACCAAATCATCGACGTAACCTTCGGCTACACTTGACGACTTCCATCCTCCGAACTTCCTAAGTGTCAACAAATCTCCACCATTGTTTGCTAATAAGGTAGCCGAACTCCTTCAAAAGCAATGACCAGCATATTCATTCGGAGTCTTTAGCTTAAGGTATTCTGCAACACGGCTTGGTATTTTGCCAATTGTGTTAAGGCGAACGGTCACACTAATACATTTCCTACCCTCAAATTTGTGTGTTTCTGTAATAAATTTAACCATTCTGGATTGACCACTGCAAAACTTTGTGAAACATTAGTTTTTGTTTCTGGCACACTAATGAGCGCAACATCAGGTTTAAATTCTATATCATCAATAGACATTTTGCGATGGCATGCGCCAGAAATACCCATTACTAGTACTGCCTGTAATACAGATGACTTTGATTATATATATATATTTAAAATACATTGCTTGCATACCTTCAATAACAGAAAGTTGGTATCTGGAGCATCACGAAGAAATTTTTCAATTTCTTTACTCTGCAAAACCTTTTAGTTTTTGGCTTTAGGTTATGAGTTTTCTTCTTTATATAGGCAATTAGTTTGAGAATTTCGAAATATCAACATTGTTTTGTATAAGCAAGCAGGACTTAAGCATAGCTACATAGCTACATAGCCCATACTGATTTTTTGCTTTGAAATGTTTGGAAATAAGCTAATAGATAATTTTTCGAATAATACTGTATTTTTTTTATTTTGCACAAATCCATGAATCTGGAGTAAAGTAATTTATACTGTTATTTGGATTTATAGGGAAGTAAATTGTTAATTACCTTACTGGCAGTTTCCCTAATTTCTGGCGGGGTACACGTTACTTCTTCATCGGAAGACATATTTTTACACAAACGATGACAAACTAAAATATGTATAGTCAGCACATTACCATGAAGCCCCAAAAAACAAAACACAGTATTATAAACATATGTCTACCTATTTGATTAATTTTAGTACTTAATTTATTTGACCTACCTATCAGCGAGCAATCAAATTATTTCAAAGGAATTAAGTGACAATTGATTATGGAATGTAGATGTAATTACGAATGAATATGTGTGCTCTGTGATAAAGAGATGACTTAAAAATAGGATGACTTTAAAATGCATTGGACAAAGTTTGTGAAAAGGTTCTTGATTTGAGAATAACAAGTAAACACTAGGTGTTGAATGATATTACAAACTAATTATGAGCTTAGATTCAGACAACTGTAAAAATTCCTAAAGCCAAACATTTTTATGTGAATAAAAGCAAGAGATATATTCATGAGTAATTACATTTTAAAATGAATAGAATAATTCCTAAACATGTTTACACGTTCACTTTACTAAAATAACAGATACATGTTCAAAAATATTAATCACTGAAGAGAAATAGACCAATTTCAATATTTACAACTATTATAAGGTAGCCGAACTCCTTTGTAAGCAATGACCAGTATTTTCATTCGGTGTCATTAGCTTCGGGTATTCTGCAACACGGCTTGGTATTTTACACATATTTTATAAATAATATCCTTCCGTCAACTTTTTACAACTTATTCTAACAATCGGTGAAAATATTATTAGTACTATCATGAGAGCGTTTATTGATTTTTTTAGCATAATTTTAGATTGAGCTACATAAGACAACAGTAATCAAAATTAAGAATTTCTATCTAAGTGATCTTGCACATTTTCTGTAAGAGAATTATTGTGATGATTTTTCTCGTTTCGAAAAATATTCTACAATCCTCGTGCGTGAAATTTTTTTCCGAGTTCACGCATTTGAAGGCACTCGCTCCTTCGTCGCTCGTGCTTCAAAAAAGGCGTTCACTCGGGAAAATTGTTCTCCTGCACTTGTTTTGTGAATAACGATTTCTTGCGAATAGTTTTGGAATAATAATAATAAAAGTAGAATAAATTTAGTCTGAGCAACTTTTCCATATTGTTGATATTTAAATCATCATATCTTTAACGGGGAAAGTGCTATGATAAACACATAATCATTTCTTTAATTATTTTTGCTATTTGAATGCAGTGAATGATTTATATTTTAGTAGGGTTGTGTATAAAAATGAATTAATTTATAAAATACCACACATCCCCCTTTTACATAAAACGCGGACAATCGATAAAAATTCTCCCCAGGGTATGCATCTCATTTTCTCACTACTATTTAAATTAGTAGCACTCGCAATGAATGCTGAATGAATGAAAAACAGCCCGCACTCTCCCCCACCGCTCACTCATTTCAAATGAGCACATGTTTCAGTGGCTGAAAAACGCCATTAATTTTATATGCCGGATATATGCGTTGACATTGTTTGTATCAGTGTGGCAGTCTATTCAGCGAAATTTGTTATTCTCACGTTTGCCGGAGTGTGAATCGTTCTGAAAGGGGGTCGCCTAAATGGGTAATCACTGCGCCACTTCACCTGAATGCGATGATTTAAAGATAGGTTTTATAAACAGCCCTGGGGGCTACTGCTACTACGAAAAGTGATTTCTTTTTTTTCGCTTCTATCCTCTGTATGTGTGAAAAATGCACCCGTTTTAATACGTGTTGTTGAATGCAATGAATGTAGATCGGGTGGATAAGGGATTTTCGGGCTTGATCTGGGCGCTGAAAATGCAAATGCGAACAGGAATATGGATGTCCTGCTGAAATTCAATTCTATCTCAACATGTTTTGTATAACGGTACAAAGGATGAGGGATGTACTAAAATTTTATATTTTGACAACATAATATCTTTTATTAATCCAAATGATCAATACACAGGTTACCTGCTAGCTACGTTGGATTAAGATTTGAAAAATCGAACAGAGAACTCTTGTTTTAAGTATACATATCCGGTTGTATACAGGGGAACCAAAAAACGAAAGAGTTAATAATTAATTATTCCATTTTTATACAATTTACTATTTTGATAATTTAAAAAAAAGTATCAATTATTCTTTGTGAATATTTTATATTTACTTGTACGAGGGGGGTCCGATATTAAAGGTACAGGCCAAAATTTACTAACATATATTTTTAAAGAAAATATTTAATACATTCTATAAAAAAAATTATATACTTTTGGTTATTTTTCGACACATTCTCCATAAAGATTGAGACATTTATCCCAGCGTGACAGAAGTTTGAACATCCCTTCATGGCAGTGTTGCCTGTCAAGTCGATTAAAGTAGTCCACAACTGTGTCTTTCAATTCCTGTTAATTGGCAAAGCGTTTCCCCGCCAATTTTGTTTTCGCAAATTTGTGGCAAACCGTTTCCTCGCCAAAAAAAAATGGCTTAGAAACGCTCTGCAAATCAACAGGAATTGCAAGATACAGTTGTGGACTACTTTAATCGACTTGAAAGGCAACACTACCATAAAGGAATGTTTAAACTACTGTCACGCTGGGATAAATGTCTTAATCTTTATGAAGAATATGTCGAGAAATAAACAGAAGTGTATAGGTTTTTGTAGAATGTATTAAATATTTTCTTTAAAAATATATATTAGTAAATTTTGGCCTGTACCTTTAATATCAAACCCCCCTCGTATATATGTTCAAAAGCATAAACGCCATTTAATGCTCATGATGAATAAGTAATGAACACAAATTCATATTCTTTATTTTTATATGCTAAAATATAAGTACATATTCACATATGGCGTAAATCCTAAAACATACTTGGTTATTATAAATCCAAAACATGATTAAAATATAATAAGGATACATGTCATAATTAACACTGAGAATTTTTAAAATAGAAGTATTTGAATATTTGTTCAAAAACATATTAAAAATATTTTAATAATTCGAATATGTTTTCGAATGAATATGCGAATACATTTATTGTACAATATTATGTAGTATTAAATAGAGTCCGAAAACTGATTACATAAATAAATGAACTTACAACTTTAAGAATAATACGACTTCATAATTTAAATTGATGATATTAGAGAGTGAAATAGTGGTCACATACAATAGTTACAACAGGAAGTTAATTTAGCAGTGGAGTACGCTGTGCATTCGAACCCTTTAACTATTCCAGAATTGCAGAACAGGCAAAGGGGCCGTCCGCCTTTCCTCCATATCCCGGAGGTGGGGGGACTAACTTTGAAACTACTTAGCCCTTTACCATTCCCCCCTTAACCCTAATGCAGCTCATAATACGTACAAGTGCAGCTATTGATCTGTTTATTCGTAGTTATTGTGTGAAACTTCGCCAGAATCAATTAGAGTGTAGAATATCTTCACTCGAGGGTTCATTACTTAATTGCTAGAGGAATCGCATTGTTGTTTTATTGGAATTTATGTATATATAAGTACCAATTTCATCCCTAATACTACGATGAAGTTTATATGGTTTCTAAAATACTTAATTGTTACAGTTATACCAAAGGTGTCCAACTTTTCGTTCTACGCGTTATATGTATTTACATAACATAAAACATGAAACATTTAAATACACGGATTTTTTATTTTAAGCATACTTTTAAAATTATTGTAAATTGTTCAAATTTTGATAGCACAGGTAACACAATATAAAGATTTGTAAAATATATAAACGAATTCAAATTAATATCGACGTTCTGCAAAAATTTATTCTCTTTGAGACCTCCAAATATTCATTGAAACAACTACTTCTCGAGCTAATACTCCGACAGATTGAATTATACAATGATTATTTGAGTTACACGACAGATTTACTGTTCTATGCATAATTTACCAAACTAAATCAACCAATGGGAAACTGAAATAAATAAAAAAAATTACAGGGAATGAATATTAATTGAAAGAATCTTAAGTGATCTTAGAGAAAAAATCTTAAACCGTCTTTAGACGCGTTTCCAGATTAATGCCTCATCAGTATAGCTATGCTTTAGACTTTCAATACAAAAAAAAATATTAAAATAAATATTCTGCAAACTATTGGCAAATTCAATTTTTCTTTATGATAAAGATTTGTTAAATGTATTAAACATCAGTAATATAAATATTAGTATTGTTTTAAGCGTTCGTACGCAGTAATCCATATTAATTAACGACTGATTTGTATTTCTATGTTTTTTATACCACTTTATTAATACTTTAGAAGCATTGTACATTTATTACACTTGAAAATGGCATTGAATGTATCGAAACTCGAGTCTTGTTAAGTATAAATATAGCGGTATAAAACATATATATATATACTCCTTAGTCATTAATTCATAAATAGTATATTTCGAAATTCACAATATTACAGTGTTTTACACGCGTGGCGCATGAAGTAAAATTTCAAGTTTAGAAAAACCCCGTGAAAATTTGTCTCGGGTCGCTGCGACCCTCGACAAATTTTCTACGTGGGGCTGTTCTAAACTCGAAATTTTGCTTCATGCTTAATCTGGGAATGGAAAACACTCGTTAGTAGCTTAAAATTAGAATTATATATTTTTAACTTTACTGTAAATCAATGGTTCATACGCGTGTCGCATGAAGTAAAATTTCGAGTTTAGGAAAGCCCCGTGAAAATTTGTCTCGGGTCGCTGCGCGACCCTCGACACATTTTCTACGCGGGGCTTTTTTAAACTCTAAATTTTACTTCATTCTCAATCTGGGAATGAAAATCACTCGTTAATAGCTTAAAATTGAATGCGTTTATATATTTAATGAATGCCGGAAAATTACAGAGTATATTTACGTCGCGACATGTTAAAAGAAAAGTTCTCTGTATGTATATATTGATCATCTCCGAAATACATAAATATTTAGAAAGTTACATTCATAGTCTCAATTAAATAAATATAAGTTTGAAATAAAGCAATTGTTTATTTATATATTGTAAAGAAAATTAATGTAAAATTTGGCATGCCCTGACTTTAGTCAGGTAGTTAGCTAATCGCAAGCATTGACCCAAGTGATTATGTCTAATTTCATTTCTTATTTATTTATTTGAAAACGCAGATTCCGACAAATATGTTGATCCAAAAGAAGCAAGGATTTTTTGAGCAATGCTCGATGATGTCGGAAATTTCTCATATGTGTATTTGTTAACAAAAGAGGAAATGCCTTTAATGTTATCAAAATCTGCAAGCCTCTCGTAAATTTCACTCTCGATTATTTCTATTTCATTTATAAATTTCTTGTACTCACACAGAGACGAAGTTATGAAGGGGCTAAGGGTTAAGCACCTCCAAATTTGAAACTAGCCCTCTCAAAAAAAATTGTACCTATTACATTAATATTATATTCCCAAGGCCCTGGGGTTTTTGTTTTTGTGTATTTTTGTCGAGAAACTTTATAAAGTATGAAAAATTACGTTATTCACGATTTAAATGCTACTTTAATAAAATTAAGAATTGTTGGAAAAAACTTATTAAACCAATCATGTCGTTTTTTTCCTGCAACTCTAAACCGTTAAGTTTTATGCAAAACTCTACCAAGAATGACAGATCTAAAAACGATTTGTAATCGCTTAATTGCGGATAATCATAACATTTTCAGCGAATAACATATCTATTTGTCAATTATCAATTATCGATTTTATTACTTGTATCTAGGTCTCTTTATCTACTAGAAAAAATATATTATTTCTATACATAACATATTTATAATTTCGAAGGACCAATAGCTTTTGATATTTAGCTGCTCGTCTCTGTTGGGCATTCATTGTTTTTTTAAGAGTTCAATTTGAAGCTTTAAGCGAGTGTTGTCTACTCCCAGGTTAAGCATGAAGTAAAATTTCGAGTTTAGAAAAGCCTGAAAATTTGGTTTAGTCGTTCCGCGAAGCGGAGCGGCCAAACCAAATTTTCAGGCTTTTCTTAACTCGAAATTTTACTTCATGCGCCACGCGTATAAAACACTGATTTGAAGTGAAGTTCAAAATATACTTCGGCTTAGGTTTGATCACGTGTTATTAATTTTAGAAACGTTTATTTTGAATAATTTAAACGTCTGAAGCAATATGTTTTGGAATATGTAAAAAGTATACTTAAAGTTTCAAAATATGTTTCTTACATGTAATTTTAAATTGTGAGTCAAGGGGTTAACGACTGATACTGGTTTGCTAACTAATTTTGTAAAAATGTTTGTTGGGCAGAAATGTCTTGCCTTAAACTTATCATCTACAATTTTTGTATCTGCAACGATCGAAAATTTTGCTCATTTTCGGAATAGCAACAGACGAATTGCAGATTAGACAACATTTTTCACCAATCATAATTAAAAAATTATATTATTTTAGAAACTCAAGTCGAAGGTTAAATCCGCTATCTCCACTTCTAACTATGAAGTACAATAAGGAGTTTAGAAAAACCTGAAAATTTGGTTTATTAAAAGCTTCTAATTGTAGTTTTATAAAAAAATCACCGAATGTCTGAAAATTTACAACGTATACATCGGGATTTGTATACTTAAAACAACAAATCTACTTACCTTAATTACTTGTAGAAGTATTACCTCTTAAAATTACCCTACAAAATCTGCGTAAACTCTTATAGTCAACTTAGCAATTGGTTATTCAAGAATATTTAATATAAAATAAACTTTTGTTGGAAAACTTCGGGTTCTCTGTCACGGTTCCCTTGACTGGAGATTAGGATATATTTGCATATGCGTGGGAATCGTCTGCACGCTGTCTATTATGGAAATTAGTTTAATAAATTTCTACCTATAAATTAGGTCGATAGAGTTTAATAGTTTCGTCTCTCGAAAATATCAAGAGCATATTATCTTCGAGGTTGCGAACTTAGATGATGTAGTTATTATAGTGGATTTAATGTTTAATTAATAATAGCATTGTGATGTAAATCGATTGGATGGGTAATTAAATATCGTTTGTCTGTTTGTTTGTTAGTTATTCTGTGTGCTGATTAAGGTTCATTTTTCAAATTAATCGCACGCAAGTTAAATAAAAAACAGGTATTCAAAGAGTGATACTTTTCGAAATCTACAACTAATTAGTCTTACAAAGACGAATTCAAACACCCATTGAAACAACTACTTTCCTGGCTTTCAAACAATAATAATAATATTTAATTGGTCTTAATGGTTGAGTTAACAACATTAGGTAAGTCAAATATACAAACCACAATAAAACACGCTTTACTTTGTTTGTAAAACACTTTTTAATTTAATGCTACTGCAGTTTCGACAAGTTTAGCTTGTCATTATTAAACATGAAGTGCAGTGACATTAAATAAAAAAGTGTTATACAAACAAAGTAAGAATGTGTTTTATTTTGAAATTAACATGTATACCGAAGTAGAATTTCCACAATACAGGAAATAAACAAATGTGATACATAAAACTAGGGTAAAAATAATTAAACTAGTCAATACTTTACCTAATATATAAATATGTTCCATCAAGAAAGTAGCAGGATCAGTATTGAGGATGTATTTTATGCACAAATGAAAACATAAAATAAGTTTCTAAAATTCTACAAGTCTTTTATTTGAAGTTTAACAGCAAATTAATTATATAAAAAGGTAATATTTTCATACCGCCAGGGCTGGGCGAAGACAGAGGGTAACATTTCTTGAACACTACGATATGTACTACACCTAAAACATAAATACCTCCATATAAAAATATTTGTTTACTCGTGGAACCAATACCTTGATTTTTCTTTAAATTTTAAATTATTTAGGGTATACAGTTCAATAAATTAATAATGTAGTATTATTATAAACCAATTATATTAATACACGAGTCGAGCAAAACTATTTTACATTATGAATGAAATTACAAAATTCAACAACAAACAAAAGGGAATACACGTCGAATAGAAAATGAGCGTAATAACGTGATTGATGACACGGGACCGACGGCCAGAAAATAAATAAATATCGATGCCCCGTGTATTAATCAGAAGCAAACTTCATCAAACATAATTAATTACTGGCCTGGCGTTTTGACATCTACAAATTTGTTGTATATACGGCGAAACGAAACATCTGGCGCATAATTTAGTGCCCTAGCCCGTGGAAAAGTTATGTCAGATTGCGAATGCGAATGCTTTTGCCTGGACATTAAAAGGATGCCGTTTCACTGGATTTACTTTAGAAAATTGATAGTAAAACTGGTTAGTGCTCAATTTCATCAAACATCTCTCCATTAAACGGATCGATCCGGGCTCATACAATACGCACACTTAACTTTATTTCGAGTTGCTGCGGGCGAAGGAAAAAAGAATGTCGTATCGTCTAATGCGTTTCAATTGAATTTCTTGTTCCGTCCTTTTGCCACCTTTACAAATCAATAGAAGCATACAATAATTTTAAGTCAGTCGTCTCTTGTTTCGTAAGTGTAGAATTAATAGAGGGTTTTCAAAAAGTAACCGATGAATTCTCTAAAATTGTTAAGGGATTTAAAATAAAAATGCCCAGTCACGTCACGTCGATTTTAGTTAATAATTGTATACAGCGAACTTTACTTTTAAGTATACATTTTTAGAATTCATTGTGATTATAGAAAAAGTTCAATTTGAAGCCTTTAATGAGTGTTTGCACTCTTTGGTTAAGCATGAAGTAGAATTTCGAGTTTAGAAAAGCTTGAAAATTTGGGTTTCAGGCTTTTCTAAACTCGAAATTTGACTTCATGCGCCACGCGTATACAACACCGATTTAAAGTGTTTATCTTATGTTAATAAATAATACAAAAGTTTATAAATAAATCTACTAAAATTCAAGCGGTTGTTTTTTTTCATTTTATGATACTTAAAAAAGCATCCCAAAGCAAATCGTTTGGATTTTGAAAGCGCAAGATTAACGTGAGATCAAACATGATCCGTATATTTTGAGCTTGACTTTAAACCAGTGTTTTATACGCGTGGTGCATGAAGTAAAATTTCGAGTTTAGATAAACCTGAAACCAAATCTTCAGGTTTTTCTAAACTCTAAATTTTACTTCACACTCGTTAGAAGCTTCAAATTGATTTTTTTTGTAAAACCAACGAATGTTTGAAAATTTACAGCGTATACACCGGTATGTTTATACACATGTATACCTAAAGAAAATTTTGTGTATGAATGTATAAGGATTTCATAATAAATTAGGCAATATTTGAAGATAATATGTTTTTTTTTGAGGAGGCATCCATCTATAATAGCTTTTAAATATCACTATATTGCCTTTCAATGTCTATTGTAATCTCGCTACAATTGTTTCGCCACACTGTGTCTTCTTCAGGCACACAACATTAGTCTGTTCGGGTATATATCCACAAGGGGGCGGTATTTTTTGAAAATGTTAAATTAAGTAGTGGTGAATTTGTGAGTTGGTCGCTAAGAAAATGTCTTGTTAATTTTCTTTTGTTTATTTCCATACTCTATATGATGTTTATTTTCCAGGCCTTTTTCTTCTTTATGTAATATCTTGAATTTTTCCTCGAAGTGGTGGTTCTCTTTGATGAGGTGGTTCGCGTATGTACAATTAGTCTTCTTTTGATTAAAACTGGTTTTATGTACATTTATTCTATTCTCCAACGATCTTCCCGTTTTTCCAACGTATGTTTTGGATCAGTCTTTGCAAATTAAAAATTGACACCACTTTGCTGAGTTTCTATCGTTTTGTTTTTATTATTTTTAATTATGCTGCCTAATGAATTATTGTTTTTAAACTATAATAGAATTTTCTAGTCACTTAAATAACTATTTATTTAATTTATATGTAAACAAAGAATTTTAATCACACACTGAGAATTGAAACAAATTGAAAATCAGTTAAAGCGAATTAATTATACATCGCGCATACGTATATCTATAGGAATTTGGCTCGGAATCAAATTGAATTCGGGTGGCTGGCAGCCTCTTCTCCGTATAAGCGGCAACCTTTAATAACTCCCCCACCAAACTGGAAAATGTGGAGGACATGGAATATGATAATTTGGCAGCAGCCGAAGGGCTAAATCAGGCCGCGCAAAGTCGGTGCTAAATTGCAGTGGTCTTCTCGATTTATTAAAATATAATACGGCGACTGGGTGTATTAATGGCATAATTTAAATAATAAATTGAATCGGGGCTGCGCTGCGAAAAATTACATCCTGAATTGCGAAATCTGAACTCATTTCCTAGTCTCAATTAGAAATTTGTCATGCCCAGTATAATGAAATTATGCGTAATTATTGCGCGTGATTTAGTTTCATCAATGCGGATTCGCAGTAAGATTTATATCCACATTTAAAAAAATTACACAAATAAATGTAAAACATTCGTATAATCTAACCCATAACCCATTAACGGCCGAGCAATTATAGAATTAACTCCAAAAGTTGATTTCAGGTAAAATTCTGCACTTCTTTTTGAAAGTTTTTGTAATTTCTATCAATGACTTCTTATATTACATACTGGGATTTTTTAATATACACAATGTATACGCTGTACATTTTCAGTCATTCGTCGATTTTATAACAGCGTTTAATTTAAAGTTGTTACAAGCGAGTGTTTCCACTCCCAGATTAAGCATGAAGTAAAATTTCGAGTTTAGAAAAGCCTGAAAATTTGGTTTGGTAGCGTAGCGCGTAGCGCTACGCGACCAAACCATATTTTCAGGCTTTTCTAAACTCGAAATTTTACTTCATGCGCCACGCGTATTAAACACTGAAATATTGTGATGTTAGTAATACACTGAAAAATCATTTTCTTAAAATGAGTAAAAATTAAAATATTAAATTAGAAAAATAATTACATTTTTCTTCACATATTCTCAAGTCAGGTCAAATAATACAATGTATTAAATTAACTTATTTAGTAATTTAATAATAATAAGTGAAACATTAATAATATTGCGTTATTGCATCAATGGTACTTCATGGATTAACATCAAAATAAAAGCAATTTTACAAATTGTTGTTAATTCACAGAGTAGTTCAAAGAAACTGCTCCAGTTCGGGATATATTTAAAACGAAGATTTTTTTTAGAAACAAATTTGATGTAAGTATTTTATTTTCAATAAATAAACTACTCTGTTCAATTCCAATTTATTACCTTTTAATGTTAACACTCAATTTCTCATGCAAAGGACTGGCGCTTCCGGCGCACTTTTACTTTCATTGTCCCGTCGATAGATCTAGGCCTTGATCTTCCTCCAGTTATCCCTTTACGTTACCTCCTAGATTATCGTTAACTCCGCTTTATGCCCAGATCAAGGAGATTATGAGATAGGCTCGTGTGTTTGTTATACGCAAGCCGTTTACTGTTTAAAACTTGACAGATAACGAGATTAAGTACAAGAAAGTTTAATTTTTAACTTTAAAATCTGATTAACTTTATATTATTTTGAATAATTTCAAAATGTATGAACGTTGTAAATTATTATAAAACTTGTCTGAATAATGCACTTCCTAGCAATGTCAAATCCTTACCACAAAAACAACTGAAACGAAAATTAAAGGCGTAGCTTAATAATAAGACTTTTTATTCAATTCAGGAATACGTGTCCAATGGTTTTTCTTAGTTTTATATTTAGTATTTTATATTATTCTTTGCGCCGCACACTGGACTGAATCCCGATTCTAGCTGAACAAAAGTCAAATATCAGTGTCAAAAGTATAGGACATTTTTCTTAACGCTTCAGTAAACCTAATTCAATAAATAAATAAAAAATATTATAGCGAACAATATTGTGTAAGAAGTTACTGTAAAAACATGGAATTTCATGAAAAACTTCAACATTTATTAATTTAAAGAATATTTAGTATATTCATGAAAATTGCCAAGAATTTGAAAATTAAAGGAAATATTAAAAACTTATAACATTTTCTAAAAGTCAGGAAAGCTGTTAGAATTTTAAAAATTAAACGAAATCTTAGAAATATACGAAAAGTGTTAAAAATGAACTAAAATATTGGGAACGCGAACGAATATCGATTTGGAAGCCATCAAGTAACGAGGTAAATGTAGAAATGATTCCGTTGATGCAACAATAATCAGTACAGTCGAGTGGATGTACTCATGTGACTAAACGTAAAGTTTGAAGAAGCCCTAATGGCATAAGCGGCATTAAATCGAGTGCATGAAATCCCCACAAATGATACATATAAATGTGTAGATTCAGAAGGCTGGCTGGCGGGCGCTATGGATGGAATCCTCCTCCCGTTCAAGTTTAATTATTAGTAATGGCAGTCTAAACAGTGGAAGTGATATGTTGTCGCAGGTTGTTTGCTGTTTGCCGAGCACTCCATTGCTACGGCGCGACGGATTCTTGTTTGCGTTGTCAATTAGTCCGGCTCTAGCTCAGATAGCTCTTTCCCAACCCAGGCACTTCACCACTCTCTGCATGAGATGCTCTTCCTTGCCGATCCTAGAAGTAACATACTGTATACATACTTCAACTTTAAATACATATACACACGTACATACAAACCTACCCACCTGCTTCTGCGTCTCTTGTGAAAATATCATAGGGGAAATGAAGCTATGTGTAGACATGTTTAATTAAGTCTAAATGGAATATTCCTGAATGTAGTTTACGCAAACTCAAACATCACATATTACGGTTCATTTTAAAGCGGAACTTATTTTTTTACTACCTTGCTTTTAGACATGTAATCCTTTCGAGTGTACACCTATGGTTAACCGAGAAGTTTTTATTTTTATTTTTACATATTTTTGCCTTTCTACGCAAGTAAAGGAGAATAACTTATATAGCGTTTGAGTGGTAGACAAATGCCAATATATAGTCGAAATCACAAAACATGATAATTGTGTCATCAAAAATATTCGTCTGAATGAAATCAACACTCAGCAACAGAATGCACATTTACGTTATGTATTTTTAGCGGGAAATTTGAATTTGAATTGAATTACAGTTACAATAAATTTTCTGAATCAGATGTATCATCTAAATCAGAGTTTCTCAATAGTTGTATCGACCCCCTGGGGGTCTATGAAGTTTGACTGGGGGTCGATTGGGGGTCAATGATTGTCAAGGGGTCGACAACCAATAAAATATTGATTATTATTATTATTAAATATAACCGAGTGTTATCAGTAATTTTAAATTCAAAGATTGTGTAGACTACGAATGATATTGAGTAATTATAAACCTAATGTTTCTTTAATATTATCTAAGCAATCTTCTCATTAACAAATTTAATTTTTCAAAAATTCTCAATAATTAATTCAAATCTGGACGCTTTTTAGGAATTTTCAAGACTTCCTTTAAATTTCGTGATTTCTACTATATATTTAAACAGTTTATGTTTTGCATTTATATCCAGTGGTATTGCAATAAACATTTTCTGAAAATTAATTAATTTTCCCTCATGTATCAATGTCTGTAATGAAAACTAACTAAAGCCTCCAATTATATTTGTTTAATAATAATTTATGAGTCCAATATTGTTACAAGGATATAGACATCATGTAGATAAAGCAGTAACCATGCGTTTAAATAAAAACCTCAAATATTTTCATATTATTGTAAATAACAACGAGTATACGTGATTTGTGGAATAAAGCTGTAAATAAATAACTCCCTTTTGATTTGCGAAATAAAACGCTTACAGCGTCCAACAATCATAAAAAGCTTAATTTAACAGTAATATCGGTTTTGATAAATCAAAGCCATTTTAATTACGGCTCGTTAGGTTTGATTTTTTTCATTAATTAAGCAATAAAACGGGAAAAGAACGACGTTCATTATCGGCGTACGGTCCAATAACCGGCCGACTTATTGCGCCCGTCGGGGTTTTATTGCACTGTTATCACCTGTAATATTGATTATTAAGTTTTAATTAACACAACCGTGTGCAGTTTTATTTGGTACGTTATTAAATCCCGGTTTTCATATCAGCGAGTATATTGCGGCCCTCTACTCCACTCAACACCGACCATCGTTTACGACGGTCAACTTTATAACTCGCTGGATATTGTTCTATTCAAGCTCTTTGTCACACTTTTAGTTTGTACATCCTTTCACGTATTTACATTAATAATATTTTAATTAATCATTACGTATTAATAAAAAAACCATACCTTTATAAAGGTATTTTTATGCAAATTAATCTGATCAGAATTCTCGCTGGGTTGATTTTGTGTACTTTTAAAGAAAATCATCCTAAGGAAAATTCTGATTGATCTAAAGTGAATAGAAATGTCTTCAATAAGTTACGAATTTAAATGAATACGTAATGATTATTTAAATCTTATTTTTTTTACTTTATTTACTACTAGTTATGATAGAAAAATACTTGGTTTCCTTCTTTATATTTAAGATACAAAGAAAATATATTAATGGAATACATACAATACATTAAAGGATTACAAAACATTAAAAACCACTGTTAAAATGTATGCTGTTCCTGGCGGACTATTTTTGTTTTCCTTTTCAAGTCCACAAGGAATGTTTCTTTTAAGTATACATGTTATGATGTGTACTTTGTATTTTTTAGATATTTGCTCTTTTTAAAAAGCGTTCAGTTTGAAACTCTCAACAGTGTTTCCACTCCCAGATCAAGCATGAAGTCAAATTTAGAGTTTAAAAAAGCCTGAACATTTGGTCTAGTCGCGTGGTGCTTTATTTGAAACAGTATTATGGAGCTTCATCATGTATAAGCCTCAAAAATTAATTATATGTTTTAAACAATTTATGGAGATATTATCGATATCATCAATTTCATATAATATAATTTATAATTAATCCCATTAGTTTATAAGCACCTTTATATGGCCCACCTTCATCATTTGTACGCGAAAATAGTATGGAGTAATTTATAATTAATTTGGAATAATCCAATATAATCCTTATTTTCAGACAAGGCTTATCCCTGCTTTACAAAATAATTATCAACACGACTTACCTTGTCCGCCGCGAAATCCGCGTCCGTATTTAAAACGTCCGCATTTTAACAACAATTTTTAAATCTGGCCATTCCACATTTATAATCTCGGCAGGTTTTTAATGAAACATATGCGCGTAAATAATTAAAATTTAATTGTAAATTCTTGAGATTACTGATGATGTAATAGTTAACTAACATTATATTATAAAAGCAAATAATACCACTGCATGAATTATCTAGTTTCAAGTTTGAAATAGAACGCATTTAACTTTTCTTTACAAATTTATTCTTTACCAGATGTACATTTCAAATACAAAGTGATCATTATCAATAGTTTGATACTGTTTTTCAAACTATTGATAATGATCACTTTGTATCCGAAATATACTTCTAGTACAAAATACATTTGTGAAGAAGGTGTTTTATTTCAAGTTATTATCATCTTCACGTAACTCACCTAAATTCATTTAGTTTCAAGTTGTATATAAAAATAATTAATACTTTAAGAATTTTATTTTATTTCTAAATTGTATTTCATGACTTCACATGAAATGTTCATAACAAATCATAAAACTGTCAAAATGTTAATTTCACCCATTTATTTGAAAAAATACTGTAAACTGTTCAAAATGCGTTTAACAATTATGAAATTAAAATTATTTAGTGAATGTATGCATTTTGGTAAACTTTCAACATTTGTTATTATATTTGTAATCGATAGATTTATTATTTTAAATTTATATAATAAAATAAAACACTTTAACTTTGTTTGTATAACACAATATTTTTATTTTCGTGACTGCAGTTTCGGCAACTCAACTTGCCATTATCTGTTTGATAAAGTTGAGTTGTCGAAACAGCAGTCACGAAAAAAAAAATTGTGTTATACAAACAAAGTTAAAGTGTTTTATTTTATTGAATTAACATGTATAACGAAGTAGAAGCCCCTGCCGTTCATAACTAAAATTTATTTTACTAATTGTTGTAAACCGCATTAAATACATTATTTTTGAAATTTTGTGAAGTTTGTACGAAAATTACACAAAAACTTTTATCTTTAAAAAAAGTCTAAGACCCCCTTATCATTATTAGAAACAACGTGAACTACTCATTTCATCATGAAAAAAATCTCTTCTTTTTGCGATTTGTTACAACCGCAAATACAGCTCGGATTTCACCATTTAAAAATTATTGATTATATTTATATTACACGTCTTGCACCACTTATTTAACATTCCATATTTTATATTTCTACAAAACAATTTAACTATCTAATAATATATATAATTAAAACACATGTACAATACCGATACACTAAATGTTGTTAAATAAAAATACTTGTTTTTTTCAATGTTTTTATTGTCAGTTCACTATTCCGATACATTAACTTCACCAGATGTTTAAGCTCCAATGCAGATTTCTTCTAAATTATTATAACACCTTTCGCCCACGCAGTTAAAGATTTTATCTTCGATTGTTCTGACTCTTCTTGCGCCAACTTCGCATTTCGGTCGGGTAAAATATATAAATGTTTAATTTTTACTTACGGCAAGCCACCAAAGTGCATGTATCTATAAAACCATTTTCACATGAGCACAAATTGCAATCGCGGTAAACTGCTTTACCTACTTCACATTTATTACATCCTAAAATTTATAACAAAAAAAAAATATTGTAATCTTACCAAAATTTTGATATATTTTGTTGTTGAAACTCTTTTTTAAAATATAACAATACTGATAACTAAACGTAATTATCTGTAATGAAAATGTAAATATGATTCTTGTAAAAAACTGCATACTTTCCCGCCCTTTTTTATAAGATTTATCCTAACATTTTCTCTAATCAAGATAATTACGTTTAGTTATCACTGTTATATTTTAAAATAAAGTTTCTTTTTTTTCATCAAAACGTCTGCGATTGACAAAAATGTGCACTAAATCAAATTATTGAAATTGTATCGTTTTTGATTTAGAATGATGCATAATATAATAATAATGCATATAAAAAAAAAACAGTACAATTTATTGGTGTTAATTTTTTTAAAATTGCTCCAGTTTTGTAAGTGCAAGATTTTATTAGATGAAATAAGTGAGTCGCCTATTTCCAAAAACCCATTTAAAATCCATTTAAAAGCAATAGATTTAGGGTGTCTAGAAAATAGGCGACTCAAGTATTTGTAACATGAGATTAAACTTAAGCGGTATATTTTGAATTTCACTTTAAAACAGTGTTTTATACGCGTAGCGCATGAAGTTAAATTTTGAGTTTAGAAAAGAATGAACTTGAATTTGGTTTCAGGCTTTTCCAAACTCGAATTTTACTTCATGCTTAATCTGGGAGTGGAAACACTCGTTTTTACTTTCAAATCAACGATTCTCAATAAACAGCGAATGTCTGAAGATTAATAGAAATACATCGCGATATGTATACCTAAATGAAAGTTCCTTGTATATGTAATAGTTATTTAACGACACAGTGTATTGATATAGGCGATTAATAATCGACGTAACAAACGTCTGGTAACTATCAAGATTAGTTTTCTTTCTCAATGTGATACTGCCAAACCAATGGATGCAATAAATTGATAAATGATTGTAAATGATGCAAAACTGTAACAAGTTAAAATGAAACTGTCTTTGACAGAATAATTGAAAATTAATCCATATGTTTTAAAAAGGGGCAAAAAATACAAAAATATGCTGATTTTAACCAAAAAAAAAATATATGAAGAAACATTTTACAAACTCTTTTACTCTTCGCAATAATTTTTATTTTGCTAGATGCACGTTGTGAGTACTATACATTATCAATAGTTTACATTTTACATACCTGACGTATCGTTATCGCAACTGCTATTCACAATTGCAATCAATGCGAAGAATATTATTATTTTCATTGTTATTAATTCTCTGGTTTCTTCAAGATACCGCAACCAAGTTTGTTAAATGGGCAGGCTGTCGCGTTCGACGAAGTTCCGTAGATAAAATGAGCTGGACGCAAATATTTTCAACTTCCAGTTATGCAAAAAAATGTAGATTTCCGATTGTTTTTCTGCATGCATGGTTATCGCAAATGTTTATATTTTTAATATTATAATATCAGAAAACAAACAATAATTCTTTATAACTGAATATTTATGTATATGTTTTGTCTTAATGAATACAACCTGTTTTTTTATTATAAGTTTACGTATTTTTCTAGCTAAAATCACGAAATTTGTATATTTTTTTAATAAAAATAGAACAACATAATAAAGTTTATTTTTTCATCATCACGTCCAGTGTAAAGAGCGATATCGTTTATATTGCTCTTTACACTGGACATGACGTTGAAAAGAGAAATTGTTTTACATTGTTCTATTTTAATAAAATTGGAAAAAAAATAATCATTTATTTATTTTGCAGTGCAGCGGCGTAGACAAGTACTGGACTTTATCAAATGATCAATTATCGACAGAATTCGTTAAAGTAATTTATTTATTTATTTCACATTCGAATTAACATGGCATTTATATTTTTAGAGTACAATCCGTAAATAGCTACATATTATCAATTTAAGAGTGATGTAATTGAAATACAAGTATGGGCTCTACTGTGGCGAATATGGTTGCAATAAATTTCGCACAATGAAAACTAATTTCATCAAAAAGATGCATTTTTTAAGAAAACTATTTTTTAAATCGTTTGGATGGATACATTTAGATAACAGTCAGGTTCGATTAAACTTTACTTTAAACTTTACTTATTAACGAAATCCATTTAAACATGGGATAGCTTAAAAATAATATACAGGCAATTGTTCATTCAAGTATACAAATGCATTGTTTTTTTTAAAAAGAGTTTAATCTGATACTCGTTAATGTTTTCCAATCCCAGAGTAAGCATGAAGTAAAATTTCGAGTTTAGAAAAGCGTGAAAATTTGGTTAAGTCGCATAGCGACGCGAAGCGACAAAACCAAATTTTCAGGCTTTTCTAAACTTGAAATGCAACTTCATGCGCCACGCGTATTAAACACTTAAAACACTGAAATATTATGAACAAGTGAACTTCACTTAAAATCAGTCTCTTATACGCGTACCGCATGAAGTAATATTTCGAGTTTAGAAAAGCCTGAAAATTTGGTTTGGTCGCTTCGCTTCGCTACACGAACAAACGAAAAATTTTACCTCATACTTAACCTGGGAGTGGAAAACACTCGTTTGAAACTTTAAATTGAAATCTTAAAAAAAAAGTATATCTGAAATGTTTCATAACTAGGATATGTATACTTGAAAGAAAAACTCCCTGTATACCTAAAGCAATGACATTCCGGTTAGATTAGATGACAGTCAGCGAGGTTAGGTTAGAAAACAATGATACTCTGGTTGAGTTTGAAGGAAAATGGGTACAAAAATCGTGATTTTAAGATTGCTTTGAATTTTTTATCGAGTGTTTTCCATTCCTTTATTAAGCATGATGTAAATATTTGGAGTTTAGAAAAGCATGAGAACTTAGTTTGGTCTCGACCAAACCAAATTTTCAGGCTTTTCTAAACTCCAAATATTTACTTCATGCGCCAGGTGCGCCAGTGTTGGGACGAATACTCGTAAAAAGGATTCGAATCATGAATCCGAATCATCTAATATGATTCGAATAATGAATACTCGAATAAAGAATTAGTAAGAGATAAATATGATTCAAATCAAAGATTCGAATCCTGTTTTTACGAATCACTAATACAAATCCTTTAAGAATAAATTTAATTTTATAATTTTTCTGCAATCATTAACATATAAATATCTTTACCAGTTGTTTTAACAAAAATATTTAAAACCTAATTATTTATTATTACCACCGAACATCGTTGATAACAGACTAAATATCTAATTCCGTGTAACTCTGATTAAACATTTATTTGTGTGTTTTTAAAATCCACTTCAAATCAGTATTTTGTACCGTGGTACCGTGGTTTTGAAAATTTGTCTCGGGTCGCCACGCGACCCTCGACAAATTTTCACAGGGCTTTTCTAAACTCAAAATTTTACTTCATGCTTAACCTGGGAGTGGAATCACTTGTTCAAAACTTCAAATTGAACTCTATTATAAAATCGACGAATGCCTGAAAATTACGTAAATAAAAAATATACTAAATATGATTTAAACCGGGAAAGTCAGAGAAAAGTCATGGAATTCTATTCAAATTGACCAAAACACCAACAAAAAAGCCATATGATATTATTAAATTTGTCAAAATCAACTGTCATCCTAAAAATTACAAAACACGTAAAAAATTATAAAACCAACTTAACTATTGACAAAAACAATGAAAACAATTTTGTCAACTGTTTGTTATTTCCTCATTGGCAACACTGACGCGCTTGACATATTGACATAAATGTAGTGTCAAACCTCCGCTGTAAGATATAAATCGTTTTTATTTGGAACAACGTTGAGAAATATTGAAAAATTATTTCCAAAGTAAGTGTTGTGTCGCCATGCAGTGCGGTACAGAGACATGCTGACTTTGTGGCCGCAATTAGGTGATTTTGACTTGGGCGAGCTGTGGTCCCAGCAGGATGGAGCAACATGCCACACCAGCCATATAACTATCGATCTTTTTCACACTAACTTTGGTAACCGTATTATCAGTCGTTTTGGAGACATTAATTGGCAATCGCGCAGTTGCGATTTGTCGTCGTACGACTGTTTTTAGTGGGAATGTGTTAAGGACCGTTGTTACTCCAACGATTCTCAAAAAATTAAAACATTCGTTAAACTATTCGTCAAATGGGCCTACAAACAATCAAAAATGTACAGCAAAATTGGGTGAAAAGGATGCAGTACTGTCAAGATAGCCGCGGGGGCCATTTAACTGAAATTGTTTTCCATAATTAATCGGAAGGTGTACTTTCTTGAATAAAGCAACAATCATTTAAAAATATTCAACGGTGTAGTTTTAATAGCAATTTCAAAAAGCAACCATCAGATGGCCCACCCTTTATTAGTTATTTACATTATGTATTCAAAAATCCGGATTACCTGAAATTTAACGATAAGTCGAGATTTTCTTGATGGTTAAAAAGCATCATAGTTCTAAAGAGATCACACAAAACATTAACTCTAGCGTATTTTTGTGACTTTTAAAAAATCCGGATGTTATACTAATTCAGACAAACAAAAATGGGGGTTTCCCACAGAAGAAAGTTATATTGAATGGTCAGAGAAAAAAATCTTTAAACAGGAAAATATCGGAAAAATTTAACATTTCAGATTGTGGCTACCATGTCAGTTTTGCTTCAAATAATTATAAACAAAATTTTAAAAACTAGATTATTATCTTTAAAAACATTTTTAGTAATTTAATGTTCTTATCAAAGCATTCAGTTTGAAGTTTCGAACGAGTGTTCCCACTCCCAGACTAAGCATGAAGTAAAATTTCGAGTTTAAAAAAGTCCCGCGTAGAAAATTTGTCGAGGGTCGCGCAGCGACCCGAGACAAATTTTCAGCTTTTCTAAACTCGAAATTTTAGTTCATGTGCCACGCGTATAAAACATTGAAATATTATTATTATTATTATTTTGTAAAAGGTGAGTATTGATCATTTCGTAACCGTCATTAAACTATGGACTTAATGTCAGCTGACGCCAATTTATGTCAACTGTCTCTATAGTTCAAATGTCAATTAATGTATATGTCAACTGTCATTAATAACCTAACCTAACCTAACTGTCAAAACACAAGCAATGCGCTCGAAATGTCAAAAAGTCACATACAATGTAGATAGTACGTTAAAAAGTAATGAAACTTTAAGAGTTACGTTTGTTAGTTAGATTTTGAAATGTTAGGTTACATTTCGCTTTGTCAAGTTCGGTTAGGTTAGATATCACTCTGTGAAATGAGGTTAGGTTAGACTAAATGTCGACTCACGCCAACTTATGTCAACTGCCACTATAATTCAAATGCCGGTTAATGCCTACGTCAACTGTCATTGTATAAACTGTCATTATAGTTCAAATGCCAGTTACTGCTTACGTCAACTGTCATTGTATTAACTGTCATTATAGTTAATATGTCGATTACCGCCGACTTATGAAAATGAAATTCAAATACAGGCTAATGCCGATCTACATGCAGGTTAACTGTCATTATAGCCCAAATCCCGGCCAATACCGACTTGTCTTGTTGTCAACCTATATCATATGTCGTTTTTTTTTTTAAAACTAGATTATTATCTTTAAAAACATTTTCAGTCATTTGATGTTCTTGCCAAAGAATTCAGTTTGAAGTTTCGAACGAGCGTTTCCACTCCCAGACCAAGCATGATGTAAAATTTCCAGTTTAGAAAAGCGTAAAAATTTGGGCTTTTCTAAACTCTAAATTTTACTTCATGCGCGTATGCGCGTATAAAACAGTGATTTAACGAGAAGTTTAAAAACATACAAAACAATTTTGTCATGTTGACCCTCACAATTAATTCGAATTATTTTTGACGATTCAAATCGCTTTGAAAGTATTCGAATGCTTTTTTAAGTATTCGAATCCTTTTATAAATATTCGAATCCTTTTATAAGGAAATAATAGTATATTACGTAACGAGAGTGGTATGCAGCATATTACATATGAGGCATGTTGCGCACAAGCCGCGCAGCGGCGAGTGCAGTATTCCGCGAGTATGTAATTGCCATACCACTCGAGAAATGTACGATACTTTACCTACGCCCTAACAAAATAAACAATGAGCATAAAAGAACAACTTATTTATTGTAATATTTTGTAATAGTACCATGATAATGATGAAAACTAAATTACTACTTGATCAATATACAAGGAACAAAGCTGTACATTTTCCGACATTCGTTGTTTTTTTAAAAGAGTTCAATTTGAAGCTTTAAACGAGTATTTTCCACTCCCAGACTAAGCATGAAGTAAAATTTCGAGTTTAGAAAAGCCCCCGTGAAAATTTGTCAAATTTTCTGGGCTTTTCTAAACTCGAAATTTTATTTCATGCGCCACGCGTGTAAAACACTGATTTCAAGTGAGGTTCAAATATACATAGAGTTCACAATATTTTAGTGTTTTATACGCGTGGCGCATGAAGTAAAATTTCGAGTTTAGAAAAGCCCAGAAAATTTGTCTAGGGTCGCTGCGCGCCCCTCGATAAATTTTCACGGGGCTCTTCTAAACTCGAAATTTTACTTCATGCTTAGTCTGGGAGTGGAAAACACTCGTTTAAAGCTTCAAATTGAACTCTTAAAAAAAAAACAACGAATAACTAAAGATTTAAAGAAAATAAGCTCAATTTGGAATACATATACTTTAAAGAAAAACTCCCTGTACATCAAAGAAATGTCATTTAATTGTACGGTAAGCAATCAGCTGTTCAGCTGTCAGCACGTAATGTACTTGTCAATGCTATTACGTGCATGTGTACGTAATGTCAATCAGACTTGTCAAGATGACAGTGTGGTATGATGCGGTTACTAAATAGGGCGTAGGTAAAATAGTTTATGTTATTTATAATTTTAAGGAGGAAAGCATTGATTTTTGCAGATATTTTTTAAACTTATTAGGGGCCCCGACGATAGCGTTGTTACGCTCATACAAAGGAGTGTAGAATGGTTTCTAATTCATTATGGAAGTCTAGATACTGATGAAAATCTCAATAACTATAATTTCCACAAAGGAATAAATACCGTTTTTCAGTCATCATGCAACAAGGTGCTTTTCTGCGTTATGCTAATTAGAAAAGAAAATTACATATAATACATTCAATTTCTAGCACGCAGTGTTCGTTCAAGACTTGAATGAGGAAGTGGAGCGTCGACAATTATGCACATGTATGTAAACTATATAAATTCGCATATGCGTAACTCAATACACACGCGTTGTACGCCATAGATTAGGGTATAAACATATCCATGTAACGATTTGCATGCGTTATAATTATGTTATAAAATCATGGCGTAGTGAATTCCCATTACACATCCATTACGCATTCCCAACAGGCACTAATGAATGCTAATAACGGTCCCCGTGAAGACATGAAGACGCGAAAGCGACATTATCACATGTTTCCTACACTACGCCCTTTCTCTTCTGCTGTTCCGACCTACAAGGGTGGAATTATCTCGGGGCTTTATACTCAAACATTCTTGGATCACTGAGAAAAGCTCACTTAGAGTATTATACGCAATGGGAAAGAAGTTATTTATGTTTATTGTGCGATATATTTCAGTTATAATCACATATTCAAAATATTCGTTTAAAAAGTGTTTCCACTCCTTGGATAAGCATGAAGTAAAATTTCGAGTTTAGAAAACCTGAAAATTTGGTTTGGTTGCGTAGCGCGTAGCGCTACGCGACCAAACCAAATTTTCAGGCTTTTCTAAACTCAAAATTTTACGGCATGCGCCACGCGTACAAATCACTCCACTTGAAATCAGTATTGTATACGCTTGACGCATAAAGAAAAATTTCGAGTTTGGAAAAGCCTGAAAATTTTCAGGCTTTTCTAAACTCGAAATTTTATTTCATACCCCACGCGTATAAAACACTAAATTAGTTTAAGCAGTATATTTGAACTCCTTTTGAAATCAGTGTTGTATACGCGTGACGCAAGAAGACAGATTTCGAGTTTAGAAAAGCTTGAAAATGTTCAGGCTTTTTTTAAACTCGAAGTAGAAACACTCGTTAGAAACTTTAAATTGAACTTGTTTAACAAACAACGAAAGAGACATTTGCTTTATGTATATATCTGTTGAATATTATTGTTTATAAACTTTTTATAGGATATTATTAGGTTTTGTGGTTGAAGGCTGCTGGCTTCTCCGATTCCTCATTCATGATGCCCAATTCCCAAACCCTAAGATGTTAATAAGGGTCGTGATCGGGGTACCAAATCGATACGTGTTCACGACCAAATTAACTATTTCGTTTAATTATGTCTACTTGAATTATTCAATGAGCATTCGATGCATTTAAGTGCAAGAGTATTAATTAAAAAAAAACATTTGCCCTATAAACGCAGTCAAGTAAACTATAATCGCAGTTAAGTAAACGCAGAACTTGACCATTTTTAAAATAAATAATATTCGCATTTATGTTTTATTACTAAAAGAGATTATTATTTATATATTGCTGAGTTAAGACTTAATTTAAAAAAATAAAAGTACATGGTAATTGCATAATACGATTTTTTAATTTTCGAAATATAAATAAGTTAGGTAAGTAATAATAAAAATAATGATACAAAACTAGGCATTTGGCATATTTATCTCTCTGGTTTAACTTAATTTACAAACATGAATACGTAAATAAAAAAAAAAAACAAATAACTCACCTACTAAATAATATTCACTTTAAACACCCATTGTGTTTAAAACTCTATTCATTTTTCGTTTACTTTCCTTATTGAAAGCGTTAGTTTGCATTCGGACTTACCAACTCGTATTTATTCTACCCCGGTGCACATGTATAAGTATACGTGTGTATGCTTTCGTATTTACTCCGACAACAATCCCTCGCCCCGCAAACAAAGCCGCCCCTAAGTTCATCTTGTTGTTCCATTTCCTCTTCTCCTCTTTGTTTGTGATGGTATGTGTGTGTGTGTGTGTGTGTGTGTTTGCTTGTTTTCGCTGTTAAAAACACTTAAATACCAAGCGAAAAAGACGCAACATAATTCCGCCTCGTAAAATCCTCTAAATGCGCCTTAATGAACTGGAAAAATTGTATTGCTTGTTTTCGAGTCAAATTGCACGTTTCATGCTTGCTTTGGCTTTAACTTTTTTTTCATTCTTTTGTCAAACTAGACATATACTTTGATATATGCAATAAATAACGTAATTAATGCTTATTTAAAATTCGTATGTTCTTAACCTGAAAAAAAAAAAATGATTTCTGTCACATAATTCAAATATTATATTTTTGTCATACAATACGTAATTATTGTAACTTATGATATATGGCTTACTGCCCTTACCAAGAATGATGTACAAATGGATACGAATATGTATGTATAAAGTTATTTTTAGAGCAGAGCTGGGACGAATCCTCGTAAAAAGGATTCGAATCACCTAATATGATTTGAATCACGAATACTCGAATAAAGGATTCGTAAGAGATAAATATGATTCGAATCAAAGATTCGAATTTTCTTTTTTCGAATCACGAATACAAATCCTTTAAGAATAAATTTAAGTTTATTATTATTTTGCAACCATTAATATATAAATATCGTTACTAGTTGTTTTAACAAAAATATTCAAAATCTAATTATTTATTATTAACACTGAACATCGTTCATAACAGACTAAATACCTGATTTCCTGTTACTCTGAATAAAGATGTATTTGTGTGTTTTTGAACTTCACTTCAAATCAGTGTTTTGTGCGCGTGGCGCATGAAGTAAAATTTCGAGTTTAGAAAAGCCCGAAAATTTGTCTCGGGTCGCTGCGCGACCCTCGACAAATTTTCACGGGGCTTTTCTAAACTCGAAATTTTACTTCATGCTTAGCCTGGGAGTGGAAACACCCGTTTAAAACTTCAAAGTCATTGAATTTTATTCAAATTGACCAAAACACTAACAAAAATGCCATATGATATTACTAAATTTGTGAAAATCAGTAGGCAAATTACAAAACACGTAAAAATTTATAAAATGAACTTGAATATTGACAAAAACAATGAAAACAATTTAAGGGGTTATACCTACCTGTAAGCCTGTTTCTCGTCATTTTTTTCCTGTACATAGGATTACAAAAAAAATATTTTCTCCACTTAAAAAAGTGTAGTCGGTTGTCCAGGATACGCGCTCCCAGAAGAAGGGTTTTTCGAGAGGCCGGCTGCGGTGAGCACTCCTGCGTCGTGAATATTTATCTGAAATGAAAAATTCGAATGATTTATCATTAAAATGGTAAAGATTAATTATTCGGCAAGGGAATTTGAGGGTTTTAAACAAAATGGCGCTTGTTTGAAATAAGTGCATTTTTCGTGGCTAAAAATGTCAATTTGATGGTTCCGAAAAAATGTTAATTTTGATCGGAGAAATATACCGAACTATTAATTTATTGTAGTGCAAATTACAAAAGATTCAAGTCAATTGGATCATCGGTTCTCAAGTTATGGTAAAAAACTGGTTTCGAGATAATCGCGTTCAAAGTTTGAAGTTTAATTTGTCGTGTGATAACTGAAATAAAAGTCAGTACTTTCACTGAATCATTAATTCCTGGGCCATAAGCAGCATCCTCCTCTTGAAGAAACGCCTCCAAAACCTTTATTTGGTTCTGTCGGCGAGAGATTCTGCTTTATTTTGTGCGAGGGCAAGGCGGTCGGCGTTCTTGTGTGTCACATACGTGTGGATGATGATGTTGGAAAAATAGAATTAAGGGGAGGTTCTCATGTAGCAGCCCAAAAAATAGCCTAATTTTGGATTTTTTTTTCCGCGATTATAGAAGCGCGGTGAAAAAAACGAGTTGGGGATTCGGAATGCTTGTACAATTATCTTTATTTTTTGAATTTATGTGAAAAAAAAACAAAATGGCGGCCGTGAGCTGTATATAAATAGGCCCATGTCAGCGAGGAATTGGTTCATGGTGTTCACTCTAGTGACTCAGCAACAATCTGAAATCAAAAAAAGACAACATGGTCATAAAGTTTAATAAATTTGGGGGAGCATAGATAGACCTATAAAACTTGAAAAAAAACAAATTTCGACTTTTTGGCACTATCATGAACTTTTAGGTCGATTTTTCGGCCTTTTATTTCCACTTCAGAGGCCCATAAAAAATAGTTCAAACAAACAATTTATCAATTTTATAGGTCTATGCTCCAAAAAAAAAGGTTTCCTTTCGATTGGCGAAAGGTAGAAATTATTTCATTGGCCTGTTCTCAAATTAGAGTGTACACCGTGTTGAAAAATCACGTTTCGAGAAAAACGCGTTCAAAGTTTTGGCAATAGTTTCGATCGAATATTATTGCGAAAATGTCAATGTTTTCTAACAATGACATGATATTATAGGTTTTGGGTACCGCTGAATACGAATCAGATTGAAGTCAGATTTTCAAAATTCGAAACAGCCGGTCCAATATGGCGGACCAACAAAAAAAAACATTGCGATTTCATAAAACAAGTGGGAAATTTTGGGTTTCGCGAGGTTTAAACGTTGATTTGTAGTACTATGTGATAATATTAAAAAAAAAAAGAAAATGGCTGATCCAATATGGCGGAACAATAAAATTTGCGATTTCATAAAAAATCGGAAATTTTCGGGTTGCGCGAGGTATAAACATGGTTCTGAGGTACTATGTGATAAAATTATAAACAAAACAAAATGGCCGATCCAATATGGCGGACCAAAAAGTATCTTTCGCTCATTTCTATTCAAAATTTGTGTTTCTTGGTATACTCACATTTAGTCAGCGATTCCAGGGCTGTACAGAATCGCCTCCTCCAACTCGAAGCGCTCCTGCTGGGCGATTGCTTTATTTTTCTTATCGAGGTAAGCCATTCTTGCGTATTCGCAGACCTTCTTTTCGGCAGCCTGCAGACGTCGCTCGTCGAAAGTTCGGGCGAACTGAACGGCTCCCAGTCCAACAACAATTCCCATCGCGTTCAAAATCGTCAACAATGACGAGGTGCCTTCGTTGAATAAGCTTGCAGAAATAGCCGTGACACTGTTGATGGTCTGAGTAGAAGAATGTAAGTCTTTCGGGGCAAGTCTCCACACACAGGCGTTGAAAGACTCATTGGAGTTCTGTGTGTTTCCTGCGAGGCAGCGACGTAGCAGGTCATCCGCGGAAAGGGCCTCGTAGACGGGTTTTATGGCATCTCAAACGTCCTTACACAGAGGGTGGTCGTGCTTGAACGAGTCTAATTCGCCGGTCGCCTCCGCCACACGCCACTTGCACCAGCTGTTGACGCCTTCCGGATACTTCGAATGCTGCGGGGCCTTATCAGTGGAGCACTTGTGGAGGAATGTAGCCCAGACAGCGTCCTTCATCTTCGCCTCGGAGTCGGGGTGTCGTCGAATCGCCAGTCCGTAATATATCGTCAGATCCGCAATCAATTTGTCCGTGAGCTTCCCCGCGCCTTTTCCCCCAAGTGCCTCCTTCTGGACGTGGCCCACGCACTCCTTCTTCTGCACAGTGATGTCATCGTACAGGTTCAGGTCCAAAATAGCTTTAAACGTTTTGGTGTCGCCATCCCCGATGTAATTCGAATATTTGACGCCCAGAGATTTCTCGGAACGCGCGAACATTTTCGTCATTGCATCAACTTCCATTTTTCCAGCACTGCCGTGGTGATTCGCGGTACAGTTGTCACCGTGGGTATTCTGCCATTGGTCGTATTCTACAGTTCCTTTTCTCAACGCCCAGTTAGCACAAGATTGACAGTAAGCCGATTTTACCACGAAGTTCAAAACTTTGCCGGAGTACTTGCCAATGAGCGTCGAGATCCCGAAAAGAGATGAAAATCCTCTTTTTTTTCCAGGATCCGTCTCCCGAAACGCTCAACTGCTGTGCTTCGTTACCGTGTTCCGCATTCAGACTAATATCCTCATCGACAGCCTTTTTTTGAACGATTTTGAAAACTGATTCTGCCGCAGTATCAAGCATGGCCAGGAAACTGTAGTAGATATTGTTACTGAAACTGCAAGTTATGTCCATGATGCCGCAAAAGGTCCTCAAACTCTGTAGTCCGACTCCCAGCATGCGCATCGCGAACATGAAACGGCGGTTTATCTCGTACGATTGATTGACACAGGGGCTCGAACTGCAATACTGCGTTTTGCAGTTGCACGTTACGATCAGTTTAAATGATATTCCGGCTCCAGTTGTACGGTCGAACTTCACGTCTCCGCCACAGGACTCGCAAACCAGGATGTCACTTAAGAAGCTGAAGATCGTAAAGAAGCTTCTTAGCGGCCGTGCTGACAAAGTCAGTATCGGTTTCGGCAGTGAACTGATTTCCCTTGAATTTTGACTTTTTTACTCGCGTGGCACGTTTCGTCACTCCGCGGTTGCCTTTTTTCGTAACATTCGGCATGTTTACGTCGAACGCGCGAAAACGCGACCGGCTTGCATGTACTAAACTGAGCCGCCCGGAGAGCGTCTCACAGCGGCCGGGACAAAGGTTCAAATAATGGCCTGTAGAAATTTTTCTCATGCGCGGATTAAAAAACCCTTTGAACACAATATACTAGACACTTGTACCTTTCAGAAAATGCAATAAAAAAAATCGATTTTTTAAAACTTCTCGGTGAGAACCTCCCCTTAATGCGAATCTAAGTAGATA
>OW052243.1:38459717-38554844 GCA_932526585.2 Philonthus cognatus
CAGTGGCGTAGATAGGGGGAGGGGGGGTAGAGGATCAATCTCCCCCCATTAGTCTTGAAAAAATGAAACAAAAGGCTCTTTTTCTATTAGCTATTTATTTTGTTATTATTTTTATTTTATTTTTATATACATCTAAGCAGTGGCGTAGATAGCTTTTTGCGATAAGGAGGGATTTGACTAGTATTTAGTTTCATGTATGTATTTTTCTACAGTTTTACAAAAACAGGTTCATAAATTATAATCAAAAATTTATATAAAATTATATAAGTAATTTATATTTTAAATTTTCCTTTAAATATTGTTTTATATGGGTGGCGCGGGTGAAGTAAAATTTCGAGTTTAGAAAAGCCTGAAAATTTGTATTTGCCGGTTTGCAACTCGCTTCGCTCGCGCGCCCTGTCAAATCCAAATGTTCACGCTTTTCTAAACTCGAAATTTTACTTCATGCTTAATCTGGGAGTGGAAGACACTCGTTACTTAATATATAATTAAAAATTTCTGATTTAAATTTATGAATTTTGAATTGCTAAGTAAAATCTAATCCAAGTAAAAAATAAAATCATTTTTTGTACTTGTTTTTGCAGAACTTTAGAACTGTAGGCATATATGAAACTAAATACTAATTCAAATCCCCCCCTTTGCAAAAAGCTATCTACGCCACTGACTTTCTCATTATCAATGGCTTACTGAGTCATAATTGTAACTAGATTTTAAATATTTTTTCAGGTATTGGATGAAGAGGCTGAAGTGTTTGTGGTGAAAATGTGGAGATTACTAATTTATGAAGTGGAAGCAAAAAATTTAGGTTTAGTCAAATAATTGTCAATATTTTTATGTTGTAATAAAAATATTAATTAATTTGAATTAATTAATTCTGTCCTCTTTATACGTGTAAATAATTAATAAAGTACAGCAAATATTGATTCGTTCTTTTATTTTATTTAATAGGTTTAATCTTCAACCAAAGACGATTCCATAAAGAGAGGCAATCAGAGGGGCTCTGGTATCTGGTTTAAGGGGGAGTGCGCATTGCATTAGGTCCATTGTGCTGCCTCCCACTACAGGTCACCCATACTCAGCTCAACCATCCCACCTTGTCCCTTCACGCTAGGAATGTACCTTGACGTGGTGTGGGGGCAAGGAAAGGTTCAAGGCCAATGAGCGGAGCGCGGAGATACGGGCCTCCTCTATGGAGACCCGGACCCCTGTGCTGCTGTGAGGTGAGACCTTATCGCTAAACGTTCCGAGGCTGATACAACCTCCTTGCTGTTACAGTCTCCTTTGTAGAATCGCTTCACCTCTATACAGCCACTCTTGGCAAACTCTTCAATCATTTCTGGATCCCCTTCAGTTCACCGAACTGATTGGGACTCAAAGGGGGATCCAAACCCAGCTTGTAATCTTTGAACTATCAATCTTATTCATCTTCTATACACTCAAAAATGGACAAGCAAAACGTAGGAACTAGTCTCCAGGTGGGTACTCAAAAATCCCACCCCGCGTCAGCGGGCTGCCCCATCGGATCTGGAGGGGGCAACTGTCCATCCGTGTCAGGCCTTCAAGGCAAACACAAGTCCGAGAAGGACTCCAAAAAGTCGGGGAAGGCTACGGCTAAGGCTGGCCAGAAGCGACAGGCATACAATGAAGACTTGAAACCCTCTGCAAGGGCATTCAGAAACAGAAGAGCGGCTCACCGAATCCGCCTGAAATTCGAGTCCGTCCAGAGACCGAGCTTTCCGACCAGGATAAAAAGTCTCTGGAATGGGCTAGGAAAATAATTAGGGAACACGGGGAGAAACCCGCTGCGACCGCAACGCCCAAGAGGCAGCGATCGCAGGGGGTGACCCCACCGTGCCCTAAAGAGGTAAGGAGGACCGGGCCTTCTCCGAAAATTACACCAGGCCGCACCTATAGTGACATCCTCAAGGAGCACACCATATTTGCGGTAATAGATAGGAGCCACAGGGAGGGTTCAATCTCGCCGGCGAACTGGCAGCTGGCAGAGATGGCCCTCCTTAAAGTCTATAAGGAGGTTCTGTCTGCCAACCCAGGAACGGCTCCCAAGTGTCGAGACGCAGGTTGGCACCAGAGTCACGTCAAACTGGTGGCCTGTGCAGATCAGAGGTCTGCTGACCTGTTCAGGCTGGCCATAGGGAAGGTAGGTGAGGTCTGGCCGGGTGCTGCTATCGAGGCTGTTACCAGGGACAAGATCCCGAACAGACCTCGGTGCAGGGCCTGGGTCCCGACTGAGCCTGCTGACCCGCCGACGATCGAAGAATTCATCCGTATGAGCAACCCGGAAATGCCGACAGCGGATTGGATGGTGGTCAGTGTAGTGGAGGCCAGGGGCAATACCAGACCGGTGACAATCACCGTCAACGAGGAGTCCGTCGCCCTTCTAGAGACCTGTGGAGGGGTGATAAGCTATGGCTTTGGGGCGATCACCCTCAAATTCTATAGGAAAGATCGGGAGACCGCTAATTCCAAGAAGGTGGCGGCCTCTGAGGAGCCGGTGGAAACTGGTCCCCACACTGATGTGGACAGTGAGCCTGTACTGGAGGCTATGAATCGCCTGCGTACGCACTCGGAGAAGACGGGGGAGAGTGAAGGAGACGAGGATCTCGCTCTCTTCTCCGGATCCGATCCGGATGATGACGACCTGAACACCACGGTCGTCAACCCCTAAAGCGGTACGATGGCGAAGGTGATTCAGATCAACCTGCATCACTGCAAGGCAGCCTCCGCTGCGCTAATCCTTACCCTAGGAAGGGATGGGTACGATGTCGCCCTGATCCAAGAACCATGGATCGTAGGAGATCGGGTTTGCGGACTGGGCTCAGCTGACTTTAAGGTCTTTTACAAACAAGGGGTAGGTAAACCCAGATCGTGTATCTTAATAAACAAAAGGCACTCTGCTTTCCTGCTTCCCTGTTTCAGCGACTGTGATACAGCTGTCGTCTCCATGGAGAGTGGCCCTTACCAGCTTTGGGTGGCCTCCTCCTACATGGCCCATGACAAGGGAACCCCTCCAGAAGGCATAGTAATGGCGGTGGGAGAAGCTAACCGGAAGGGGGTGGATCTCGTCATCGGCGCTGACGCGAACGCTCATGACCCAATATGGGGGAGCTCCGACACAAATGACAGAGGTGAGTTGCTACTTGATTTTATTCTGGCCACTAACCTTTCCATATGTAACATTGGTAGCGAACCCACGTTTATTACCTCCAACAGACGCGAGGTTCTAGACATAACTTTGGTCTCGGACCAAGCGCACAATAAAGTTAAAAACTGGAAGGTCAGTGGTGAACACTCCTTCTCCGACCATAGGTATATAGAATTTCAGGTGGATATGCGTATCCCAGTAAATCCTATAATCACCAACAAAAGATTAACGAACTGGGACACTTATACGGCCGTCCTCACTAGGGTTTTGCCTAGCGATACACCACGCAGACCTTCCACTGAGGAGGAGTTGGATTGCTTGGTAACTACCCTCACTGATGCCTGTAATAGCGCAATGGGCGCAGCCTGTCCTGGAAAAATCGCTAGAGGAAAAAAGAAGCCTAAATGGTGGAACCAGGAGATTTCCTCCCTAAGAAAGGAGTGCAATAGGCTGTTCAACAGGGCAAAACAAACCAGCGAATGGTCTCTGTACAAGGACAGCCTCAGAGCCTTCAAAAAGGCTGTCAGGCAGGCAAAGAGAGCCTCCTGGAGAACTTTCTGCAACCAGATTGAGGAAGCCTCTGAGGCCAGCCGACTCAGGAAAATACTATCGGGGAACCCAGCTATCCCGGGTTTTCTCATGAAGCAGGGTGGTGAGTGGACCACCTCATGCGAGGAGACCCTAGAGGTGCTAATGGAGACTCACTTTCCCTCCGACGCTGGTGGGAGAGGGGCTCTCCGGACACCCAAGAGGGGCTGCCCGACGGGGGATATCCTGAGCAAGGATAAATTGGCTTGGAGTGTGAACAGCTTCAAGCCCTTCAAAACCGCAGGCCCGGACGGGATTATTCCTGCTGAATTACAGATGGCTGCGAATATTATCAATCCCTGGTTGGAAATAATATTCGAAGCCTGCTTAACTCTTTTGTACATCCCGCAGAGGTGGAAAGAGACTAATGTGGTGTTTATACCCAAAGCGGGAAAAATATCTCACTCAACACCGAAGGACTATAGGCCGATTAGCTTATTCTCGTTCCTACTCAAGACACTGGAGAGGTTAGTGGAGGCGTACATAAAAGAGCGCATACATCCAGACCTCTAGTCGACTAGCCAACACGCGTACACTAGGGGCAGATCAGTAGACACAGCTCTGCACGCCCTCCTAAGTCAGGTTGAAAATTCCATGTGTAAGAAAGAGTTCACGTTGGCGGTATTCCTGGATATCGGAGGAGCCTTCAACTTCGTGCGCCCAGGGGCGATTTTGTCGGCCCTTGGCAATCTGCACATGGATGAGTCGATATGCCTCTTCGTAGAGGAGCTGCTAACGAGGAGGCACATTGTCTTTGCGCTGGGCGGCTCACGCTCAAGAAGAGAGGTCAGTAGAGGGGGTGTCCTCTCTCCACTACTATGGAATATAGTTATGAACGAACTACTGAAAGGACTAGAGTCTACGGGGTGTAAAACAATTGCCTATGCTGATGACGTGACCCTCGCGGTCTCTGGTAAACACGTAGGCATCCTATCTTAACTCATGGAGAGGGCACTCCGCAAGGTAACCCGCTGGTGTGAGGAATGTGGACTGGGGGTAAATCCCCTCAAAACTGAGCTTGTACTCTTCACCAGAATGCATAGGATACCAAACTTCAAAGCTCCCGTCCTAAACGGCCCGGGACTGGTGGTAAAGGAGCAAGCCAAATATTTGGGCACCTTAGTCGATAGGAAGTTTAGTTGAAAGCTCAATATTCAGGAGAGAGGAAAGCGCAGGTCGCGCTGTACTCGTGCAAAAGAGCTGTGAGCAAGAACTGGGGACTGAAACCAAGCGTTGTCCACTGGATGTACACGACAGTGGTGAGACCCATTCTGTTCTACGGCGCTGCAGTCTGGTGGACTGCTCTTGATAAGAAAATTCACCGGACCGCACTGGGTAAGGTACAGAGATCAGCCGAACTGCTCATAACAGGCGCGGTTAGATCTACCCCCTCCTAGATGTAATACTAAATCTAGCTCCTGTTGACCTTTACTGCAGGTATGCTGCAGCTACCACAGCGATCAGGATCAACTCGGTCGGGATATGGAATAGTAGCAAACAGGGCCATGGAAGGATCCTGAATGAGCTTGTCGATATCCCACTGAGGACTGATAGCTATCTTCCAGAACTTACCTTTGGGAACAAGTTCTCCATTTCCATCCCGGACAAAACCGAATGGGTTGAGGCCAAGATTGTTCAGGGAAATGAAGTCTGGCTCTTCACGGATGGCTCCAAGTCCGAAAACAGAGTAGGGGGTGGAATTTTCTCACATGAGTTCAACCTCAAAAAATCTTTTCGACTCCCAAACCACTGCAGCGTCCTACAGGCGCTGTATGAAATTTTATGGAAGCGTTTAGGAAAATTATAGTTTAAACATTCACAACATGGAAACTCAAATTATTAAGATTTGGTTAGAAAAAAATAAAGAGATTTCTTAACTTGAGCAGTGGCGTAGTCAGGAGGGGTTACGGGGGTTAGAACCCCCCTCCCCTAGTCGCTGTTATCAATTTTATTTTGTCATTTTAAAATAACCTGCACACGCCCTGATGTAACGCGAAATTATATTATAAATAGATGTTTTTTATGCAAATATATTATTCCGTCTAAACTGTTTTTTTCTTTCTGCGTTTCAGTTAGCCCCCCCCATGTAAAAATCCTGGCTACGCCACTGAACTTGAGATTGCTTTAAATTGGACGCTTTTACAAAAACACCGAATTCCTGAAAATACACAGCGTATATTACACCATTTTTCACCATTAATAAATTATCAAAAATGCCGATAAATTCAATAACTGTTGTTTCGTTCACTGACTGCTACTTTAAACTAAATATACAAACTTAAAAACTTTAGCCATCTCAAAACACTAATTTTGATAAAGATGTTGATAATTTCATTAATAGATGCTTCATTTAATTTAAATTAACATACCGTCCATAGCTTCTTCAAATCCTTCAAGGTGTATTAACTTAAACTTGGAATCGTTATTTTTGTAAACAGCGATTACAGTAACATCGTACCCTCTATCCACTAGGGCATTCATCAGAGTTTGGGCAGGAGCAAAGTACTCATTAAAATATTTTACACGTGCTGCAGTTAGGCGCCTATAATATTCAGAAATTTCCGAACATTTTGCGCTCTTCTTACAGGAAATGATATTAATTTACAATACTGCTCATTATTATTCAAAAAAACATTTGTAATGTTTATTGAGAGTCCTAGATATGATGCGTATATTAAAAAAGCTGTTTTTTATTTTACTATAGTCAACACATTATCCTTTTACAGTGACGTCGCAAAAAACAAAATAAAGCGACAAAGGCGCATTTCTGCCCACTTTTTTTATAAATCTGTCAGTGAGAAGTCAAATTTTTATAAAGTTTTGAAGAAAATAACAGTTGCCCGTATTTCGACAGAATGTATGGGAATGTATGGGTCAGTTATTTGAAGAGATAGAGAGTCTGTTAAATTGGGGCACAGTTGCGTATTTTAGGGCCTAACAATACTCTGAAAACAATTTTGAAATATATTTGTTTGTTTTCGAGATATCAACAAAAAACTGATTTTTTTGAATCTTCACATTTAGAACGTTGACAATATACAGGCACTTTTTAATGAGGAATCTGCTACTATTTAAGATACTATAACATTTACCTGGGACCATAGCCAACTTTTGATTTTCTTATGAGCGCCATTTACTTCATGTTTTTTGAAAGAATATTTTTTTTCTAAACTCAGTGATGTACCACACTCATTATTTATTTTAGATTTGATATTTAAAATTATGATATTTTCTTTTTTGCAAAGAGTGCCTTGGAAACAATGACGTCATATCTGTTAATCAATAAAATCTTGACAGCAGTCAATCATTGTTAGCACTCATAATTAAAAAATAACTGTTATTCTTTTGTAATAATAGGAATAAGTATCGATTATCACATAAAAGTTGCACTAAATTTATTCTACTTTTATTATTATTATTCAAAAACTATTCACAAAAATAGTAATTCTTGCATTTTTTCGCTACATCTCGGTTAATATTGATCACCATCACATCTAAGCGTTATATATTTTTAACTTTACTGTAAATCAGTGGTTTATACGGGTGGCGCATGAAGTAAAATTTCGAGTTTAGAAAAGCCCCGTGAAAATTTGCCTCGGGTCGCTGCGCGACCTTCGACAAATTTTCTACGCGGGGCTTTTCTAAACTCGAAATTTTACTTCATGCTTAGTCTGGGAGTGGAAGACACTCGTTAGTTTAAAATACATCACAACTGTTAAAATATGTATCGTCGGATGCCCGTCTTCAGGGGTAATATGTAAGCAAATTATGGGTCGTAGGAGTTGTCAAATAAGTAAGTTACTCAACTGTTTCCAAGGCACTCTTTACAAAAACCAAAAGATAATAATTTTACATATAAAATGTACAATAAACTATAAGTGTGGTACATCATTGAATTCAGAAAAGAATATTCTTCTAAAAATAATGAAAATGCAAAATGGCGATCATAAGAGAAACAAAAGTTGGCTATGGTCCCTGGGTAAATGTTATATTTATGTTAGAATAAAATATGTTACTAGATTAATCGTTAAAAAGTGCCTGAACAATGTCAAAGTTGTAAATGTCTGGAATCAATAGTTTTTGCATAAAAAAATAAAAACAAAATACGTTTTTGGACAATATCTCAAAACGAAAGAAGATATTTCAAATTTGTTTTTAGATTATTATTAGGCCCTAAATTACTCAACTTTGCCCCATTTTAACCGACTCTCTATCTCTTCAAATAACCGAGATCTCCATACATTCTGTTGAAATATCTTTTAAGTATACATACGCTGTACATTTTCCGACATCCGTTGTTTTATAAAAGAGTTTAATTTGAAGCTTTAAAGGAGTATTGTCCACTCCCAGATTAAGCATGAAGTAAAATTTCTAGTTTAGAAAAGCCTGAAAATTTGGTTTGGCGCGTAGGTATAAAACATTGGTTTTAAGTGAAGTCCGAAATATACATCTTTGGCATACTGCTTTAGTGGCATATTGTAAACTTCGCAATATTTTAGTGTTTTATACGCGTGGCGCATGAAGTAAAATTTCGAGTTAAGAAAAGCCTGAAAATTTAGTTTGGTCGCTTTGCTTCGCTACGCAACCAAACCAAATTTTCAGGCTACTCTTGACTCCAAATTTTTTTCATGCTTCACCTGGGAGTGCAAAACACTCGTTTAAAGCTTCAAATTGAACTCTTTCATAAAAACAACGAATTTCTAAAGATGTGGAGCACATATGATGATTTTGATAATACATTTTACGAAACAACACACTCTTGCCCTTAAGAAACTCGATTCTTTTCTTGTTCAAAGAACTTTGAAACATTAAAAATAAGTGTTAGAGGATGTTCGTTATATGGTGACATTTTTAATTATTTTGACAAGTGTAGGCACAGTTGCGAGAGAAAAAAACTAGTACAGGTAAAACAAACTTTTTATGTACAGGTAAACAACAATATTTATCTTTTCCAACAACGGTGCCTTTGTTGACATCCACTTCATTAGCACCGTCTCTAAACAGGTCGTTATTGTCGCTTTTTGCGTTTCAGTCAGTTGAGGCATGTCGTCTTCTTCTGCGAAATTAATGGCCCTGGCTTCGAAGCCCTGTCGACCAGTCACAGCAATCAGATGTTTTCTTTCTTCGTTTTTCATAGATCTGGTGTTAGTAGGAGAACATGTAGCACAAACATAGAATAAAATAATTCAAAGAATTAGATATATATGTTATTCTCAGATAGGAGTTTATATAATAATATATAGGAGTCAATTGTCGGGTTACATAAAACAGAGGTAATGGAAATAGGTGAAGTGTGACCCAATAAAATTAAAGAAGAATATAAGGTTCTGCATTTTTCGTAGTAATTTCTGCATTCGAAAAATATATGATTTAGATCACCCCACCCGCCACAACTGCAATTTGGAGATGGAACTTGTCCTATTCTATAGAGATGTGACAGAGATGAATTATGAAAAGTTTTCATTCTAATTATGGTAGTAATTAATCTTCTTCCCAAAGCTTTTTTACTAAAAAACCAAGGACGTGTGGGGATGGAGTGTTGTATGCTATAATATTTAATATGATTCTGAGATGAATTCCAGAATGTTTGCCATTTTAACAAAACACTTTTTTTTAATACAGGGTAATAATCTTGGTGCGGGGCACTAAAGATTACAGGATCCAGATGATGACCTCTTCTAGCATTTCCGTCAGCCATTTCATTTCCTATTATATTTCTGTGGCTAGGTATCCAACATAAATTAATTAAACACTAAGATGTTGTTATCAAATTGAAGTAAATTGCTCTAATTTCAGTGGAAAGTATGGAGAGATGTTGTACTATTCCCATACGTTCCAATGATTGTAAGGCACTTTTAGAATCAGTATAAATTACTGATTTTTGTATATTTGACTGTCTAATAATCATTAAACATTCTTTTATAGCTGTTAATTCTGCTGTTAGTATTGTAGAAGTAGATGCTATTTTAAAAGAAGAAGAAACATAATTCTCAATGTATATTCCGCAAGCACATGAAACAGGTGAAGAAAGCTTAGACCCATCTGTAAAACACCGTGTAAAATTAGGCCATCTTTTATTTGTTAATTCATCAAATTCTTTATTAATAAAAGGGTTTGGGTGGATTTTGGGTAAGCCTATATCATAAGTAATCTTTAATGGATAAAAATATGAAAAATAAGAAGATTTGTAACAAGGGATACATGGGGATTTTATGACATTAAAAGAGAAAGATAGTGCAAAATTTTCTATATGGGGAAACAAAGGTTTACCTTTGGCCAACAAATTATTATGTAATTCACTCAATGACTTAACTACGGGCTCATTATTATATGCTATGCATTTTAAAAAATATTTTCTGCATAAGTAAGAGAAACGGAGGGGTATTGGAGGAATCCCACTTTCCACTTCCAGGGCTCGGGAGGGAGAGGATCTCATAGCTCCCAGGATAACCCTGAGACATGAGGTTTGCATTTGACCAAGAGTTTTAGTATTGATTTTTGAGAAAGGTGATAGAGCTACTAGTCCATACTCAATACGTGATCTGATTAATGATTTATAAAAGGTAAGCAAAATAACAGGATCTGATCCTCACCAAGTATGAGAAAGTGTTTTAATAATATTTAATATATTGAAAACCTTTGATTTAAGATCTTGAATATGGGAATTCCACTTTAGTTTTGAATCAAGTATTAATCCTAAGTATTTCACACTTTGGACTTTTGGAATAGGAGTATCATTAAATTTTAATTGATAATTTAATATATTTCTTTTCTTGGTAAATATTATGTTCTGAGATTTATGGGGCGAAAGATTTAAACCATTACAGAAAAGCCAATCTGAGAGCTCAAACAAAGCATTGTTTATTCTATTATACAGTGATTGTATGATACTACCTGAGCAATAAAGAACCACATCATCTGCATATTGCATTATAGTGCAATAAGGAGATATTTCTCGTTCAAGAGGAAGAGTATAAAATATATAAAGACTAAGGATAGATCCCTGTGGAAGACCCACGAAGAAGTATCTAGGATTGCTAAAGGAGTTATCTTGTTTCAGATAAAGAATTTTAAATCGAATAAGGGACCAAATGCATTTGATAATCTTTACCGGAATCCCTAAAGTAATTAATTTTCTTACCATAATAGAAGGTATAACAGAATCAAAAGCGGTAGATATATCTAAAAATAATACTACTGTTGATTCTCCCTTCAGAAATGCAGAATGAATATCTGATGTTCATTTAATAATATTATCCAAGGTACTCTTTCCCTTCCTAAATCCAAACTGCATAGAAGGGTATATATGATTTCTTTCTGCCCACCAATCTAACCTAGTTTTGATGAGGTGTTCAAAAGTTTTCCTTACACAGGACGTCAAAGAAATTGGACGGTAATTAGAGGGGTTATCTGGGCTTTTACCAGGTTTCAGGATTGGACAAATTATCTGTTTTATCCAGACTTCAGGAATTGTCCCTGTTTCCAAAATATTATTGAATATTCGTAGTAATTCCATTTTACCTGAAAATGGTAAATTCCCAATCATTGAATATGTAATCTTATCAATACCCGGAGAAGAGTCTTTAACTTTACTAAGTACAGCATTAAGTTCTTGTAATGTAAAATTAGAAGCAACAAATGAATATGGGGACTAGTGGTGCACTCAAAGTTATACACATTTTCAACATATGGTGGGGTAAGATTATTAAAAAAAATTTCTATAGCTTCATAGTGAGGAATTTTTGAAGAAGGAGGAAGAAATGATGTCCTATATATTTTTATTGTCTTCCATATTGATGAGATAGGGGTATCTCTTGATAACTTGATAAGGATTCGCTAAATTTTATGAATGATATTTTCTTTTTATTCTTAAAAAATTTTTTAGAATAAGCTATAGCCCTCTTGGACTCTACAAAATTTTCTACTGTTTTATTAGCATAATACTTCTTAATTGCATGTTTTCTTAATAATTTGACTTCTGTACAAGATGAATCCCACCAAGGACATCTAGGAAACCTAGTAAAAGGATTTGTATAAGGTATCCAATGATCAGCAGCTTCGTTTAATTTACTAATAAAGGATGCATAGTTAACTTCTTCATAGAAAAAGGACTCAACTTCTGAGGTATTTTCAGACCACTGTGCAAGACGGACATTTCGGTTTCTTGTCTTAAATTGAGATGACGAAGTAACCAATGACGAATTTGAAACATATAGTGTAATTACAGGAAAGTGATCACTGCCATAGGTATCATGTAATGTATGACAGGAAATGAAAGAAGCCAAGGAGGGGGAAGCTATAGAAAGATCAATTATACTAGGTTTAAGATTTGGTCCTATTAAACGAGTAGACTTGTTATCATTTAAAATAACCAAGTCGTGGGTATCTACAATTTGACTCAGAATTTTACCTGCAGGATTAGAATATACTTTATTTAACACTTTCAGATGACAATTAAAATCTCCTACCCATAGAGTTGAAGATCCGAAAGACAATAAATATGTCCATGTAGTTAAAGGGCATATTACAGATGGTGGTATATATCCAGAAACAAGAACAAACTGATCAAATTTAATAATAACAAATTGAGCATTTTCAGGGATTAGGGTCAAATTGGGGAGGATTTCTTTATATGAGATAGATGGTCGAATTAAAACTGCAATTCCATCTTTTGAATCTTGTCTGTTTTTCAAAATAGGAATGTATCCATTTACCTTAAAATAACTTGTATCATTAGTCCAAGTTTCAGACAAGCAAATTATGTCCGGATTTTCTATTCATACTAAATCATTTAGATTGGCTCTATTTGAGTTATAACTTCTTATATTCCACTGAAGAATTTTAATTTTCATCTCCAGTGGAGAGGTTTTGAAGAACGTTTATTTAGAGTGTCGACTGGAATGAGGTTAAATACCATTTCTATGAAAATGGATGGATTTGCACAGTAAAGTTTTTGTATAATTTCTAGAAATTGATTGTCATCACATTCAAATTCAGAGTTTGCGGTAGTGGGAGAATTAAAGTTAAAGCACAATTTTTTTGGTGTAGGGGAATTTTGTGAATAGATTATATCTCTATGTTGTTTTACTATAGGATCAACCTCTTTTGGGGAGGATGGCCTTTTTTTCTTTGGAGTGTTTACTATAGTAACGAAGGAAGAACTGAAATTTGATTTTGGAGATTGTGAGATGTGAGTGAAGTTTGGTTGAAGAGGGGGAAAGTTTCGAGGTAATAATGAGGGATTTGGAGCAAGGGGGGGCAGGAGACGCGCGAGAGGGGAAATATCCGCAAGGCCCAGGGAATTTTATTCGGGACGCGAAAATGGAGGGATACCGGGAGTCCGAATCTGGGGCAAACTTGTACGACTACATAACCTGGTACGGGCGGACTTTAGATGGTAACCTCACCGCGTGGAAATGATTTGAAATAATAAGAAAAAACTCACCTCTCGTCCGGTGACTCTACTCAGCACACACTTTAAACATAAACTGTTAAATTCATCAATTGTTTACTGTCGTTTGTTTGCATGTTTTTTGTTTTTACACGGTTGCTTAATTTTACGCGCCCTTACGCATCCCCAGGTGACCATGCACGGTAAAAAAAAATCATAGAATGTAAGAGATGGATAGACAATCAGTAATAAATTACTTATAATTATGGTAATTTTATTAATAAAAGCAAAATATATCAATTATTCGTGTTTTTAAGTTAATATAAGTATGTAAGAATATATTAAACCTCCCATTCAAACGTTGTTCTTCCGTTTTCCCAAAAATCGAGTAGAAAATGTTTAGAGCCACTGATAGCACTTCCGGTATCTAATTTGGCGCCTAAATTTGAATGAGTGTTGTCAATCAAGTTTTGAATGTTTTCTTACCATACAGGTACTTTTTCTTTTTAGTATACATGTCCTGATGTATGCCCTATGTTCATGCTAGGCATTCGTTATTTTCATAAAAGTGTTTAATTTTAAACATTTAATCAGTGTTTCCACTTCTTGATTAAGCATGAAGTAACATTTCGAGTTTAGAAAAGCCTGAAAATTTGGATTGGTAATGAGTAAATGAGTAAAATATATCTCAAATCAACTAATATATTTTTTTGAATAACAATTATAGAAATAAAACACATTTAATCACCTTGTCCTGTGGGAATATCGATGCCGCTTCCATAAAAGACACATTGTAGCGCGACATATATTCTTTTATTTTTTTTGTCTGATAAACTCTGGGCAACACCTGTCCTTAGACAAAGTACCCATTTCTGCGGAGAGGTGGTTACCTTTACAGTATATACATTTGGGATGTTGAAGGGGGCACTGAGAAGTTTCATGATCTGATGTTCCACATTAAGCGCATTTATTTTTGCTCTTGCAAATTTTTTTTGTGTGGCCATAACTCAAGCATGAATGACATTGTGTTACAGGGGGAATGAAAATCTCTGGGGTTTTTAAAGTGCAAAATAATTTTATTGATTTAGGAAGGAATGCATTAGGTCCATTGTGCTGCCTCCCACTACAGGTCACCCATCCTCAGCTCAACCATCCCACCTTGTCCCTTCACGCTAGGAACGTACCTTGACGTGGTGTGGGGGCAAGGAAAGGTTGAAGGCCAATGAGCGGTGCGCGGAGATACGGGCCTCCTCTATGGAGACCCGGACCCCTGTGCTGCTGTGAGGTGAGACCTTATCGCTAAACGTTCCGAGGCTGATACAACTTCCTTGCTGTTACAGTCTCCTTTGTAGAATCGCTTCACCTCTATACAGCCACTCTTGGCAAACTCTTCAATCATTTCTGGATCCCCTTCAGTTCACCGAACTGATTGGGACTCAAAGGGGGATCCAAACCCAGCTTGTAATCTTTGAACTATCAATCTTATTCATCTTCTTCTATACACTCAAAAATGGACAAGCAAAACGTAGGAACTAGTCTCCAGGTGGGTACTCAAAAATCCCACCCCGCGTCAGCGGGCTGCCCCATCGGATCTGGAGGGGGCAACTGTCCATCCGTGTCAGGCCTTCAAGGCAAACACAAGTCCGAGAAGGACTCCAAAAAGTCAGTCGGGGAAGGCTACGGCTAAGGCTGACCAGAAGCGACAGGCATATAATGAAGACTTGAAACCCTCTGCAAGGGCATTCAGAAACAGAAGAGCGGCTCACCGAATCCGCCTGAAATTCGAGTCCGTCCCAGAGACCGAGCTTTCCGACCAGAATAAAAAGTCTCTGGAATGGGCTAGGAAAATAATTAGGGAACACGGGGAGAAACCCGCTGCGACCGCAACGCCCAAGAGGCAGCGATCGCAGGGGGAGACCCCACCGTGCCCTAAAAAGGTAAAGAGGACCGGGCCCTCTCCGAAAATTACACCAGGCCGCACCTATAGTGACATCCTCAAGGAGCACACTATATTTGCGGTAATAGATAGGAGCCACAGGGAGGGTTCAATCTCGCCGGCGAACTGGCAGCTGGCAGAGATGGCCCTCCTTAAAGTCTATAAGGAGGTGCTGTCTGCCAACCCAGGAACGGCTCCCAAGCGTCGAGACGCAGGTTGACACCAGGGTCACGTCAAACTGGTGGCCTGAGCAGATCAGAGGTCTGCTGACCTGTTCAGACTGGCCATAGGGAAGGTAGGTGAGGTCTGACCGGGTGCTGCTATCGAGGCTGTTACCAGGGACAAGATCCCGAACAGACCCCGGTGCAGGGCCTGGGTCCCGACTGAGCCTGCTGACCCGCCGACGGTCGAAGAATTCATTCGTATGAGCAACCCGGAAATGCCGACAGCGGATTGGATGGTGGTCAGTGTAGTGGAGGCCAGGGGCAATACCAGACCGGTGACAATCACCGTCAACGAGGAGTCCGTCGCCCTTCTAGAGACCTGTGGAGGGGTGATAAGCTATGGCTTTGGGGCGATCACCCTCAAAGTCTATAGGAAGGATCGGGAGACCGCTAATTCCAAGAAGGTGGCGGCCTCTGAGGAGCCCGTGGAAACTGGTCCCCACACTGATGTGGACAGGGAGCCTGTACTGGAGGCTATGAATCGCCTGCGTACGCACTCGGAGAAGACGGGGGAGAGTGAAGGAGACGAGGATCTCGCTCTCTTCTCCGGATCCGATCCGGATGATGACGACCTGAACACCACGGTCGTCAACCCCTAAAGCGGTACGATGGCGAATGTGATTCAGATCAACCTGCATCACTGCAAGGCAGCCTCGGCTGCGCTAATCCTTACCCTAGGAAGGGATGGGTACGATGTCGCCCTGATCCAAGAACCATGGACTTTAAGGTCTTTTACAAACAAGGGGTAGGTAAACCCAGATCGTGTATCTTAATAAACAAAAGGCACTCTGCTTTCCTGCTTCCCTGTTTCAGCGACTGTGATACAGCTGTCGTCTCCATGGAGAGTGGCCCTTACCAGCTTTGGGTGGCCTCCTCCTACATGGCCCATGACAAGGGAACCCCCCCCAGAGGGCATAGTAATGGCGGCGAGAGAAGCTAACCGGAAGGGGGTGGATCTCGTCAGCGGCGCTGACGCGAACGCTCATGACCTAATATGGGGGAGCTCCGACACAAATGACAGAGGTGAGTTGCTACTTGATTTTATTCTGGCCACTAACCTTTCCATATGTAACATTGGTAGCGAACCCACGTTTATTACCTCCAACAGACGCGAGGTTCTAGACATAACTTTGGTCTCGGACCAAGCGCACAATAAAGTTAAAAACTGGAAGGTCAGTGGTGAACACTCCTTCTCCGACCATAGGTATATAGAATTTCAGGTGGATATGCGTATCCCAGTAAATCCTATAATCACCAACAAAAGATTAACGAACTGGGACACTTATAGGGCCGTCCTCACTACGGTTTTGCCTAGCGATACACCACGCAGACCTTCCACTGAGGAGGAGTTGGATTGCTTGGTAACTACCCTCACTGATGCCTGTAATAGCGCAATGGGCGCAGCCTGTCCTGGAATAATCCCTAGAGGAAAAAAGAAGCCTAAATGGTGGAACCAGGAGATTTCCTCCCTAAGAAAGGAGTGCAATAGGCTGTTCAACAAGGCAAAACAAACCAGCGAATGGTCTCTGTACAAGGACAGCCTCAGAGCCTTCAAAAAGGCTGTCAGGCAGGCAAAGAGAGCCTCCTAGAGAACTTTCTGCAACCAGATTGAAGATGCCTCTGAGGCCAGCCGACTCAGGAAAATACTATCGGGGAACCCAGCTATCCCGGGTTTTCTCATGAAGCAGGGTGGTGAGTGGACCACCTCATGCGAGGAGACCCTAGAGGTGCTAATGGAGACTCACTTTCCCTCCGACGCTGGTGGGAGAGGGGCTCTCCGGACACCCAAGAGGAGCTGCCCGACGGGGGATATCCTGAGCAAGGATAAATTGGCTTGGAGTGTGAACAGCTTCAAGCCCTTCAAAACCGCAGGCTCGGACGGGATTATTCCTGCTGAATTACAGATGGCTGCGGATATTATCAATCTCTGGTTGGAAATAATATTCGAAGCCTGCTTAACTCTTTTGTACATCCCGCAGAGGTGGAAAGAGACTAATGTGGTGTTTATACTCAAAGCGGGAAAAATATCTCACTCAACACCGAAGGACTATAGGCCGATTAGCTTATTCTCCTTCCTACTCAAGACACTGGAGAGGTTAGTGGAGGTGTACATAAAAGAGCGCATACATCCAGACCTCTGGTCGACTAGCCAACACGCGTACACTAGGGGCAGATCAGTAGACACAGCTCTGCACGCCCTCCTAAGTCAGGTTGAAAATTCCATGTGTAAGAAAGAGTTCACGTTGGCGGTATTCCTGGATATCGGAGGAGCCTTCAACTTCGTGCGCCCAGGGGCGATTTTGTCGGCCCTTGGCAATCTGCACATGGATGAGTCGATATGCCTCTTCGTAGAGGAGCTGCTAACGAGGAGGCACATTGTCTCTGCGCTGGGCGGCTCACGCTCAAGAAGAGAGGTCAGTAGAGGGGGTGTCCTCTCTCCACTACTATGGAATATAGTTATGAACGAACTACTGAATGGACTAGAGTCTACGGGGTGTAAAACAATTGCCTATGCTGATGACGTGACCCTCGCGGTCTCTGGTAAACACGTAGGCATCCTATCTTAACTCATGGAGAGGGCACTCCGCAAGGTAACCCGCCGGTGTGAGGAATGTGGACTGGGGGTAATTCACCTCAAAACTGAGCTTGTACTCTTCACCAGAATGCATAGGATACCAAACTTCAAAGCTCCCGTCCTAAACAGCACAGGACTGGTGGTAAAGGAGCAAGCCAAATATTTGGGCACCTTAGTCGATAGGAAGTTAAGTTGGAAGCCCAATATTCAGGAGAGAGTACGGAAAGCGCAGGTCGCGCTGTACTCGTGCAAAAGAGCTGTGAGCAAGAAATGGGGACTGAAACCAAGCGTTGTCCACTGGATGTACACGACTGTGGTGAGACCCATTCTGTTCTACGGCGCTGCAGTCTGGTGGACTGCTCTTGATAAGAAAATTCACCGGACCGCACTGGGTAAGGTACAGAGATCAGCCGAACTACTCATAAAAGGCGCGGTTAGATCTACCCCCTCCTAGATGTAATACTAAATCTAGCTCCTGTTGACCTTTACTGCAGGTATGCTGCAGCTACCACAGCGATCAGGATCAACTCGGTCGGGATATGGAATAGTAGCAAACAGGGCCATGGAAGGATCCTGAATGAGCTTGTCGATATCCCACTGAGGACTGATAGCTGTCTTCCAGAACTTACCTTTGGGAACAAGTTCTCCATTTCCATCCCGGACAAAACCGAATGGGTAGAGGGCAAGATTGTTCAGGGAAATAAAGTCTGGCTCTTCACGGATGGCTCCAAGTCCGAAAACAGAGTAGGGGGTGGAATTTTCTCACATGAGTTCAACCTCAAAAAAACTTTTCGACTCCCAAACCACTGCAGCGTCCTACAGGCGGAAGTCATGGCTATCCGAGTGGCAGTGGACTGGATAGGTAAAACCGACCTTCAGGTAAACCATATCAGGTTCGTTCACCGACAGCCAGGCCGCCATTAGGACATTAAATAGTCCCTACTGCACCTCCAAGGTAGTCAGAGACTGCAGAAAAGTGCTTAACAAGCTCGCTAACAGCTGTGATGTAGGGCTCATCTGGGTACCAGGTCACAGTGATATCAAGGGAAACTCAATTGCCGACGGCCTCGCAAGGAAAGGGGCAAGGATGAGAGACCTATCTACTGAACTTTCCGCCGACATTCCTCTTGGGGAATGCAAGAGACTATTAAGGGACCAAATGACATCATGGGTTAACCTTAGGTGGAAGGAAGAAGACACGTGTCACATAACAAGGCAGCTATGGCCTATGTGTGACACTATAAACAGTAAAAGATTAATTGCACTTAGCAGAATCGACATAAGGAAGGCAGTAGGCATCATCACGGGTCACTGTTTTCTGGGTGGACACGCACAAAAGATGGGTCTCAAATACAATGACTACTGCAGAGAATGCCTAGATGAGGAGGAGGAAGAAGCAGTACTCCACTATCTAGGTCAATGTCCTGCTCTTGAGGGGAAACAATGAAGTACCTCGGTCTGCACCACGCAAGTGAACTGGCGGAGCTCTCACCTATAAAGGTGGGAGAACTGATCGGATTCATTAGGTGCTCAAATATCACAACGGGCCCTATGGGCCTAAGTGAACAGCCTCGGCTGTTGCCATATAAACCTAACCTAACCTATCCCACCTTGTCTAGGTAGTCCAGTATTACTGAGATTGGCAAATCCCTGATGAAGTCCATTGTCGGCCATCTTTCACCCAGCCTGGCACTCTCGTAGACGAGAGTGCCAGGCATTCGCTGAGGATGTGCCTGGCAGTCTCGTCTTCCATCTCACACCCTCTACAAGATGGGAAGTCAACTATTCCCATCTTGTATAAGTGTCCATTGAGCCTGCAGTGTCTGGTTAGAACTGCGGTTATCCATTTGAGGTTCCTTCTAGTCATCTGCAGGTACTGTTTAGCTGAAATCTCGTTGGGGTACAGTTTGCAGCTTTCCGTATCATCCCAACACTTCCTGAATTTATCAAGTGTGTTGGAATGTAACATGTTACATAGTGACATAGTGTAAAATCGCACTAGCAGCTCCGGTGAGATGACGTTCATCCCAGCCGCTGCTCTGGCCAGTGCACCAGCCCTTCTGTTACCTATGTTTATATCGTGCCCCTTCGCCCAGCAGATTTCAATGTTGTTATGCATTGCTGCCTGCTGTAGTTTTTTATGGCACTCTAGTGTTGTCTGTGAAGTAGTGTATAACTTCTTCAGAGACATCAAGGCTTGCCTACTGTCTGTTAGGATCAGTATGGCTTCGTTTGACACTTTACGGCTTAAAATGATGTCAGCCGCAAGTGTTGTACCCATCGTCTCCAGTTGAGCGACGGTCGCATACTTACCCATGGGGATTTTTGTATGGATCCTCAGGGTCCAGAGAAAACTCAAATCCCTGACCTATCCTTTCTTTTTAAGCCATCGGTGTAGATTCTTATAGCCGACTCTCATGTGTTTCGTGGGTTGGATATTAACAGTGTAGGGTGCATTCCGTATTGGTGTCCGTATGCAGTAGTCAGTGCCAGCCTCTAACAGAGGTATATCGTTGCAGAAAATCCTCTAGAGGTGACCTCTACCTTCCCCACAGTTGTTACTGTTCCAAATCCCGCTACTTTGGAGGCGAAGTATGGTCGCAATACCCTCCCTTTCCACGTGAAGTGCGCTAGTCATCAGAGGGGCTCAATCACACACATAGGAACATAAAAGTGGTACTGTATTTTTTTAAATCTAAATTTCATTGCACATTATTTTTGGTCCTTTACTTTATTAATAATTAAAAAAATATCAATGGCCAACTCTAGTTAGTTTTGTTTCTTGTATTTTCCTTAAAGAAAGTGTAATGCAAGCCTATGAAATGATACATCGTTAAAAAGCTCAGAAAAATCTTTACAAAAAAGTATTCATACATTTTTTATGCTGCCATTTAAAAAAATGGCGGATGACATCATTACGACAAGATGTCCGCCCTTGGAAAAAATCTGTAACAGGCAGATTGTAGCCTGGTTTTAAAATATATATTTTTCTTTATTTTTATTTAAAAGTAACGCCGCTACAGTTTGGGCCATTTTTCGTGGGACATACGGTATATTAAAAACCGGAATTGGATGAAATTTTAATCATATAAGAAAATTTAAATGAAAATTTATAATCTCAGCACATATCAACTTCGTTTATTATTATTTATATATGTATTAAAAAATACGACAGTACATATATCACAGTTTCAAATCATGTAACAATTGTATAACATGAGAAAGGACAGTTTACAAAATTGTATTGTATTCTACTCGAAATACGTCTTATAACTAATACTAAAATTACTAATAAAAAAATCAATTTTTCTTCTCCTTGTCTACTGTAACATTTTTCTTTCTACAGCACACTTTTTTAATGATAAACACTATAACTAATAATAGAGTTAAAGTAATGGCTGATAAAAATGCGATCACATCAAGCAACATGACTTGGTAAAGCTTGAGATTCAAAGCGGCGGATTTTAAATGTTTTTCACCAATATGGGTAAACACGTGGTCTATCCAATAAACGAAACTATCTATGGGTTTCATTGGCCTATCTCGGAGTAAACGAGAGCGTTTTTTGACATTCTCTGTATACCTGAAAGAAAAACCACAATAATAATTAAAACTAGTTTAAATATGTGTAGATTTTCATTTTTGTACTTCAAATGATTAGTTAATATATCGTATGTTCAATAATAAAAAACCTCTAGAGTGCCATGATTTCATCTTTTTTTAAACTTAAGTTGGCTACACGCTTTAGGAATTGACATATAAAAGAACATAATAATTTTAAAATACAGGGAATTTTTTATTTAAGTATACACAGGGAATTTTCTATTAGGTATACATATGCATACGTATTTTTTTAAAGAGTTCAATTAAAAGCTTAAAACTAGTGTTTTCCACTCCCAGACTAAGCATGAAGTAAAATTTCGAGTTTAGAAAAGAATGAAAATTTGGTTTGGTCGCGTAGCGCGGAGCGACCAAACCAAATTTTCAGGCTTTTCTAAACTCGAAATTTTACTTCATGCGCCACGCGTTAATAACACTGAAATCACTGAAATATTGTGAACGAGTAAACTTCGCTTGAAATCAGTGTCATTCGCGGGGCGCATGAAGTAAAATTTCGAGTTTAGACAAGCCTGAAAATTTGGTTTGGTCGCTTCGCGCTACGCGACTAAACCAAATTTTCAGGCTTCTCTAAACTCGAAATCTTACTTCATGCTTAACCTGGGAGTGGAAAGCACTCGTTTAAACTTCAAATTGACCACTTTTAAGAAAGCAACGAATATTTAAAAATTTACAACACATTATTGGGATATGTATACTCAAAAGAAAAACTTCCTGTATAATGCCAGAGTCGCCAACCTACAATTTTTTCCATGGCATTCTAGAGGTTTTTTTTTAATTGAACATACGATATATATATGTTTATGTACATTTTATTATCCAAAACTGTTCGTATTGCTTGATAAATACTTTCTTCAGTTGCATTATAATAATTTAAGGTAATTCCAAGTCCCTTCTGGTGACATTTTATCATGTTGGCCGCTTGATCGCCGAAAATCGGGATTCCTATAATAGGCACTTCGAAATATATAGCTTCGATTGTGCTGAACACTCCTCCGTGAGTTATAAAGAGTTTCAAATTAGGATGCGCTAAAAATATACCAGAATAAATTATTACAATCGCTAATTTTGGTGAGAGGGATACAATTATCTTTTATAGACAGTTTTAAAATTACGCTCTGATTAATTCTATACATAATTCCTAGTTTTTTTTAGCTGGATTATTAGGACATTAAATCACTATGTCAATTGTTTTGTAACCATTATAGAATGTTGTAATACTCGTAAAATCACTTAGCCTTTTGACTGCGATAGTATTTCATCATTAAATGATTATTGTGTCATTTTTCCTGTAAGTTTTTTAGCCAACTGTATTTTCACTATTATGGCATTATGACGTTAAGTCCCTTGATCGAATGTGAATTGTCGTTTAACCTCTGACATAAAGAACGGCTGCTTCCTCTTTAACTTCTATCGAAATTGGCATTCTGTTTTGGCTTCATAAAACTTTCTCGATCAATAAAACGACAGTAAATATATTATGTCAGTTATCAATTGTTTCAATGCTGAAACGAGTGTGTTCCACTCCCAAACTAAGCATGATTTATCAACAATTCGCATTGTGCGTAAAAATGGTTGCTAATGCCTTTCGAAAGTGCATAATTTACTTATAGTTCTTTTACCATTTAGTTAATTTATTATAGGTGGGGATGGGGGGCTGATTGTTCGTTCAGCCAACCCCCCACCAAAAATTCGTTTTTGTCCCTAAACCGAAGAGGGGCAAAAATGTGCAATTAGAAGTGAATTATTCTACATTAGTTTTTTTTAAGTAGAGAGGGCTAGATAAAAGGAGGTGTAGTAAAATTATGACTTACCTAATACATCTTTTTGTGGAATCCACTTTAAATGTTTAACATTGTCTGGAGTTTCCAGAATAACACCATCAAATTTCCATAAAACCCGTTGCTTCAATCTACCAAAAGCCTTCAGAAAAGCGGTCCTCTTTTCCTCAGTAATATCCCTGGTATTTAAAACGGAGCCCATGCTAAAGTACACAACACCCTCCTCAGCTTCATCAAAGAATTTCTGCAAATCCACCGGAAGCTTCGCAGTTGGTTTTATGTGGAATCCGCCGATCTCAATCATGTTAGGCGTAAGCGGAATAGGATCACTGAAACTTTCATGCGAATTTAAAAATATCAAATCCGTGTTGTAAATAATGTCCGTTATGTGGGGAGCGTTTGGTATGTGCTTTTGCATTAGGGAATTTTGAGCGGGGAGGATTACAAATTGGTACAAGGCTTTTTCGAACAACCAGATGATTGTGTTGTGAAGCCTGGTGAGGAAATCCATAGGCGCTGTGGTTGGTAGGTATATTTCAGGGATGTAGGCTGGATTTTCTGGGTTGGCGTTGAAAGGATTGACCCAGGTGTTGGCCGGTATGGCGTTGTATAAGATGCACGAGGCGTTGAAGTGATGGCAAAATCCTTGGAAGGCTTCGTTACCGAAATGCTCCATGATGACCATGTCGTATTTTTGGTCGGATTTTATTAGAGCTTGAACGTTGTGGTGTTCGAATGTCTGTTTTGCCCAATCGCTGGTTAAAAGGCGGTAATTGTTTATGATTTTTATCCAGCCTCCTGTGTCCATTTTGAAAAAATTCTTAGCCTTTTTCAGTTCTGTAAAGATAATTTACATACAGGGATATTTTTCTTTAAAGTATACATACCTACATGCAGTGGCGTCACAAGGTCAGGTGGTATCCAGTGCGGACACAAATTTTGAATGTGTTAATCAAGATAAATTCAAGTCAGAGCTGGGCAGGATTCGAATCCTTTTACAGGATACAAAAGAGGCATTCGAATACTTTAGTTCAACTGGATTCGTGATCCGGATTCGTCACATATTTTTAAGAGGATTCGTATTCGAATCCAAATGTGGGTGATTCGAATCCTTATAAAAGGATTCGAATATTTATAGAAGGATTCAAATACTTACAAAAGGTTTTGAATCGTCAAAAATAATTTGAATTAATTGTGAGGATGAACTTGTAAATGTCTTTTGTGTGTTTTTAAATTTCTCGTTAAATCACTGTTTTGTACGTGTGGCGCATGAAGTAAAATTTCGAGTTTAGAAAAGCCCAGAAAATTTGTCTCGGGTCGCTGCGCGACCCTCGACAAATTTTCACGGGGCTTTTCTAAACTCGAAATTTTACTTCATGCTTAGTCTGGGAGTGGAAACGCTCTTTCGGAACTTCAAACTGAATGCTTTGATAAGAACATTAAATGACTGAAAATGTTTTTTAAAGATAATAATCTAGTTTTCAAAATTTTGTTTAATATTATTTGAAGTAAAACATATGGTAGTCACAATCTGAAATGTTAAATTTTTCCGCCATTTCCCTGATTCAAGACTTTTTTCCCTGACCTTTTAATATAACTATCTTCTGTGGGAAACCCCCAAAAAATTGTTTTTATTGTTTTTGTCAATATTTAAGTTAATTTTATAAATTTTTACGTGTTTTGTAATTTGCCTGCTGATTTTGACAAATTTAATAATATCATATGGTTTTTTTGTTAGTGTTTTGGTCAATTTGAATATAATTCCATGACTTTTCTCTGACTTTCCCGGTTTTAATGATATTCAGTGAATTTTCTATTTACTTAATTTTCAGGCATTCGTCGATTTCATAATAGAGTTCAATTTTAAGTTTTGAAGGGGTGTTTCCACTCCCAGGTTAAGCATGAAGTAAAATTTAGAGTTTAGAAAAGCCCCGTGAAAATTTGTCGAGGGTCGCGCAGCGACCCGAGACAAATTTTCGGGCTTTTCTAAACTCGAAATTTTACTTCATGCGCCACGCGTCGAGAACACTGATTTGAAATGAAGTTCAAAAAACACACAAATACATCTTTAATCAGAGTACTAGGGAATCAGAATATTTACTGTTATCAACGATGGTCAGTGTTAATAATAAATAATTAGGTTTTAAATATTTTTGTTAAAACAACTGGTAACGATATTTATATATTAATAGTTGCAAAAAAATAATAAAATCAAATTTATTCTTAAAGGATCCCACTGAGCAAATTCATTTAAGTAATGTTTCATCAACATTAAAACAATGTTTAATGTTGCTAAAATGTTGATATAACGTTATTTGTTTGTTTTTTGCTCAGTGGGATTTGTATTCGTGATTCGAGAAAACAGGATTCGAATCTTTGATTTGAATCATATTTATCTCTTACGAATCGTTTATTCGAGTATTCGTGATTCGAATCATATTAGGATTCGTCCCAGCTCTGATTCCAGTTTACACAGTAATACAATTAGTTGGAATATTTGTTAAACTTCGCAATGAATCAGTGTTTTATATGCGTAGCGCATGAAGTAAAATTTCGAGTTTAGAAGAGCCTGAAAATTGCTTCGATGTTCAGGCTTTTCTAAACTCAAAATTTTACTTCATGCTTAATCAAGGAGTGGAAAACACACAAGAATAATATTGAGACAGTTTTATAACAAACTCTCAAAATTTAAAATATTCACATTTTGGAAATTCTTTGAGAAATCTTCATAGGATTTTGTGTGGAAGTCAAGGAGACATTGTTTTTTCAGAATATGTTAAAAACAAATAATACACCATCTATAGTAGTACAGAAAAATATGAATTTTATAAAAATATTTAAAGAAATTTAAGTTTAAAACATTCAAACATGAAAAGTCTTTAAGAAATCTTCATTGAATTTCGTGTGGACGTAGGAAGACATTGATCTTTCAGAATATACCAAAAACAAAAAGTACGCCATCAACAGTTTTTGAGTTATTTTGAATTGAAAGTCGAAAAAAATATAATTTTATGAAAATATTGAGGGAAATGAAAGTTTAAAAATTCACAACATGGAAATTATTTGAAAAATCTCCATGGAATTTGATGTGAAAGTTAAGGAGATATTGTTCTTTTAGATTATGTTAAAAACAGATAATACACCATCGGCAGTGTTCGGGATATTTTCAATTAGCATAAAAAAAAATGAAATTTTATGGAAGCGTTTAGGAAAATTATAGTTTAAACATTCACAACATGGAAACTCAAATTATTAAGATTTGGTTAGAAAAAAATAAAGAGATTTATTAACTTGAGCAGTGGCATAGTCAGGAGGGGTTACGGGGGTTAGAACCCCCCTCCCCTAGTCGCTGTTATCAATTTTATTTTGTCATTTTAAAATAGCCTGCACACGCCCTGATGTAACGCGAAATTATATTATAAATAGATGTTTTTTATGCAAATATATTATTCCGTCTAAACTGTTTTTTTCTTTCTGCGTTTCAGTTAGCCCCCCCCCCATGTAAAAATCCTGGCTACGCCACTGAACTTGAGATTGCTTTAAATTGGACGCTTTTACAAAAACACCGAATTCCTGAAAATACACAGCGTATATTACACCATTTTTCATCATTAATAAATTATCAAAAATGCCGATAAATTCAATAACTGTTGTTTCGTTCACTGACTGCTACTTTAAACTAAATATACAAACTTAAAAACTTTAGCCATCTCATAACACTAATTTTGATAAAGATGTTGATAATTTCATTAATAGATGCTTCATTTAATTTAAATTAACATACCGTCCATAGCTTCTTCAAATCCTTCAAGGTGTATTAACTTAAACTTGGAATCGTTATTTTTGTAAACAGCGATTACAGTAACATCGTACCCTCTATCCACTAGGGCATTCATCAGAGTTTGGGCAGGAGCAAAGTGGCTGAACGAAGCCACGTGAAAAATGCCTAAAATTTTCCCCGAATGTGCGACGGCCAATCCTAAATATATTAAGATGAAGACTTTCATTCTGTAGCCGGTTTTACAGCTGATGTCTAAAATTGAACTAACATAAACTAAGGGCACATTCCAAATGGCGCGTATGTTACATATCTTACATAATAACCGTACTTATTAAAATATTTTACACGTGCTGCAGTTAGGCGCCTATAATATTTAGAAATTTCCGAACATTTTGCGCTCTTTTTACAGGAAATGATATTAATTTACAATACTGCTCATTATTATTCAAAAAAACATTTGTAATGTTTATTGAGAGTCCTAGATACCATGCGTATATTAAAAAAGCTGTTTTTTATTTTACTATAGTCAACACATTATTCTTTTACCGTGACGTCGCAAAAAACAAAATAAAGCGACGAAGGCGCATGTCTGCCCATTTTTTTTATAAATCTGTCAGTGAGAAGTCAAATTTTTATAAAGTTTTGAAGAAAATAACATATAATTAGAAAAATGGAAAAATTCCCAGTATACAAGGTGCCCGTATTTCGACAGAATGTATGGGGATCTCAGTTATTTGAAAAGATAGAGAGTCTGTTCAATTGGGGCACAGTTGCGTATTTTAGTGCCTAACAATACTCTGAAAACAATTTTGAAATATATTTGTTTGTTTTCGAGATATCAACAAAAAAACTGATTTTTTTGAATCTTCACATTTAGAACGTTGACAATATACAGGCACTTTTTAATGAGGAATCTGCTACTATTTAAGATACTATAACATTTACCTGGGAAGATAGCCAACTTTTGATTTTCTTATGAGCGCCATTTACTTCATGTTTTTTGAAAGAATATTTTTTTTCTAAACTCAAGTGATGTACCACACTCATTATTTATTTTAGATTTGATATTTAAAATTATGATATTTTCTTTTTTGCAAAGAGTGCCTTGGAAACAATGACGTCATATCTGTTAATCAATAAAATCTTGACAGCAGTCAATCATTGTTAGCACTCATAATTAAAAAATAACTGTTATTCTTTTGTAATAATAGGAATAAGTATCGATTATCACATAAAAGTTGCACTAAATTTATTCTACTTTTATTATTATTATTCAAAAACTATTCACAAAAATAGTAATTCTTGCATTTTTTCGCTACATCTCGGTTAATATTGATCACCATCACATCTAAGCGTTATATATTTTTAACTTTACTGTAAATCAGTGGTTTATACGGGTGGCGCATGAAGTAAAATTTAGAGTTTAGAAAAGCCCCGTGAAAATTTTCCTCGGGTCGCTGCGCGACCTTCGACAAATTTTCTACGCGGGGCTTTTCTAAACTCGAAATTTTACTTCATGCTTAGTCTGGGAGTGGAAGACACTCGTTAGTTTAAAATACATCACAACTGTTAAAATATGTATCGTCAGATGCCCGTCTTCAAGGGTAATATGTAAGCAAATTATGGGTCGTAGGAGTTGTCAAATAAGTAAGTTACTCAACTGTTTCCAAGGCACTCTTTACAAAAACCAAAAGATAATAATTTTACATATAAAATGTACAATAAACTATAAGTGTGGTACATCATTGAATTCAGAAAAGAATATTCTTCTAAAAATAATGAAAATGCAAAATGGCGATCATAAGAGAAACAAAAGTTGGCTATGGTCCCTGGGTAAATGTTATATTTATGTTAGAATAAAATATGTTACTAGATTAATCGTTAAAAAGTGCCTGAACAATGTCAAAGTTGTAAATGTCTGGAATCAATAGTTTTTGCATAAAAAAATAAAAACAAAATACGTTTTTGGACAATATCTCAAAACGAAAGAAGATATTTCAAATTTGTTTTTAGATTATTATTAGGCCCTAAATTACGCAACTTTGCCCCATTTTAACCGACTCTCTATCTCTTCAAATAACCGAGATCCCCATACATTCTGTTGAAATACAGACACCCTGTATATTACTGGGAATTTTTCTTTTAAGTATACATACGCTGTACATTTTCCGACATCCGTTGTTTTATAAAAGAGTTTAATTTGAAGCTTTAAAGGAGTGTTGTCCACTCCCAGATTAAGCATGAAGTAAAATTTCTAGTTTAGAAAAGCCTGAAAATTTGGTTTGGCGCGTAGGTATAAAACATTGGTTTTAAGTGAAGTCCGAAATATACATCTTTGGCATACTGCTTTAGTGGCATATTGTAAACTTCGCAATATTTCAGTGTTTTATACGCGTGGCGCATGAAGTAAAATTTCGAGTTAAGAAAAGCCTGAAAATTTAGTTTGGTCGCTTTGCTTCGCTACGCAACCAAACCAAATTTTCAGGCTACTCTTAACTCCAAATTTTTTTTCATGCTTCACCTGGGAGTGCAAACCACTCGTTTAAAGCTTCAAATTGAACTCTTTCATAAAAACAACGAATTTCTAAAGATGTGGAGCACATATGATGATTTTGATAATACATTTTACGAAACAACACACTCTTGCCCTTAAGAAACTCGATTCTTTTCTTGTTCAAAGAACTTTGAAACATTAAAAATAAGTGTTAGAGGATGTTCGTTATATGGTGACATTTTTAATTATTTTGACAAGTGTAGGCACAGTTGCGAGAGAAAAAAACTAGTACAGGTAAAACAAACTTTTTATGTACAGGTAAACAACAATATTTTTCTTTTCCAACCAGACGGTGCTTTTGTTGACATCCACTTCATTAGCACAGTCTCTAATGCCAATACCGTCTCTAAACGGGTCGTTATTGTCGCTTTTTGCGTTTCAGTCAGTTGAGGCATGTCGTCTTCTTCTGCGAAATTAATGGCCCTGGCTTCGAAGCCCTGTCGACCAGTCACAGCAATCAGATGTTTTCTTTCTTTGTTTTTCATAGATCTGGTGTTAGTAGGAGAACATGTAGCACAAACATGGAATAAAATAATTCAAAGAATTAGATATATGTTATTCTCAGATAGAAGTTTATATAATAATATATAGGAGTCAATTGTCGGGTTACATAAAACAGAAGTAATGGAAATAGGTGAAGTGTGACCCAATAAAATTAAAGAAGAATATAAGGTTCTGCATTTTTCGTAGTAATTTCTGCATTCGAAAAATATATGATTTAGATCACCCCACAACTGCAATTTGGAGATGGAACTTGTCCTATTCTATAGAGATGTGATGGAGATGAATTATGAAAAGTTTTCATTCTAATTATGGTAGTAATTAATCTTCTTCCCAAAGCTTTTTTACTAAAAAACCAAGGACGTGTGGGGATGAAGTGTTGTATGCTATAATATTTAATATGATTCTGAGATGAATTCCAGAATGTTTGCCATTTTAAGAAAACACTTTTTTTTAATACAGGGTAATAATCTTGGTGCGGGGCACTAAAGATTACAGGATCCAAATGATGACCTCTTCTAGCATTTCCGTCAGCCATTTCATTTCCTATTATATTTCTGTGGCTAGGTATCCAACATAAATTAATTAAACACTGAGATGTTGTTATCAAATTGAAGTAAATTGCTCTAATTTCAGTGGAAAGTATGGAGAGATGTTGATCTATTCCCATACGTTCCAATGATTGTAAGGCACTTTTAGAATCAGTATAAATTACTGATTTTTGTATATTTGACTGTCTAATAATCATAATAATAATAATAATCTGCTGTTAGTATTGTAGAAGTAGATGCTATTTTAAAAGAAGAAGAAACATAATTCTCAATGTATATTCCGCAAGCACATGAAACAGGTGAAGAAAGCTTAGACCCATCTGTAAAACACCGTGTAAAATTAGGCCATTTTTTATTTGTTAATTCATCAAATTCTTTATTAATAAAAGGGTTTGGGTGGATTTTGGGTAAGCCTATATCATAAGTAATCTTTAATGGATAAAAATATGAAAAATAAGAAGATTTGTAACAAGGGATACATGGGGATTTTATGACATTAAAAGACAAAGATAGTGCAAAATTTTCTATATGGGGAAACAAAGGTTTACCTTTGGCCAACAAATTATTATGTAATTTACTCAATGACTTAACTACGGGCTCATTATTATATGCTATGCATTTTAAAAAATATTTTCTGCATAAGTAAGAGAAACGGAGGGGTATTGGAGGAATCCCACTTTCCACTTCCAGGGCTCGGGAGGGAGAGGATCTCATAGCTCCCAGGATAACCCTGAGACATGAGGTTTGCATTTGACCAAGAGTTTTAGTATTGATTTTTGAGAAAGGTGATAGAGCTACTAGTCCATACTCAATACGTGATATGATTAATGATTTATAAAAGGTAAGCAAAATAACAGGATCTGATCCCCACCAAGTATGAGAAAGTGTTTTAATAATATTTAATATATTGAAAACCTTTGATTTAAGATCTTGAATGTGGGAATTCCACTTTCGTTTTGAATCAAGTATTAATCCTAAGTATTTCACACTTTGGACTTTTGGAATAGGAGTATCATTAAATTTTAATTGATAATTTAATATATTTCTTTTCTTGGTAAATATTATGTTCTGAGATTTATGGGGCGAAAGATTTAAACCATTACAGAAAAGCCAATCTGAGAGCTCAAACAAAGCATTGTTTATTCTATTATACAGTGATTGTATGTTACTACCTGAGCAATAAAGAACCACACATCATCTGCATATTGCATTATAGTGCAATAAGGAGATATTTCTCGTTCAAGAGGAAGAGTATAAAATATATAAAGAAGAGGACTAAGGATAGATCCCTGTGGAAGACCCACGAAGAAGTATCTAGGATTGCTAAAGGAGTTATCTTGTTTCAGATAAAGAATTTTAAATCGAATAAGGGACCAAATGCATTTGATAATCTTTACCGGAATCCCTAAAGTAATTAATTTTCTTACCATAATAGAAGGTATAACAGAATCAAAAGCGGCAGATATATCTAAAAATAATGCTACTGTTGATTCTCCCTTCAGAAATGCAGAATGAATATCTGATGTTAATTTAATAATATTATCCAAGGTACTCTTTCCCTTCCTAAATCCAAACTGCATAGAAGGGTATATATGATTTCTTTCTGCCCACCAATCTAACCTAGTTTTGATGAGGTGTTCAAAAGTTTTCCTTACACAGGACGTCAAAGAAATTGGACGGTAATTAGAGGGGTTATCTGGGCTTTTACCAGGTTTCAGGATTGGACAAATTATCTGTTTTATCCAGACTTCAGGAATTGTCCCTGTTTCCAAAATATTATTGAATATTCGTAGTAATTCCATTTTACCTGAAAATGGTAAATTCCCAATCATTGAATATGTAATCTTATCAATACCCGGAGAAGAGTCTTTAACTTTACTAAGTACAGCATTAAGTTCTTGTAATGTAAAATTAGAAGCAACAAATGAATATGGGGACTAGTGGTGCACTCAAAGTTATACACATTTTCAACATATGGTGGGGTAAGATTATTAAAAAAAATTTCTATAGCTTCATAGTGAGGAATTTTTGAAGAAGGAGGAAGAAATGATTTCCTATATATTTTTATTGTCTTCCATATTGATGAGATAGGGGTATCTCTTGATAAGGATTCACTAAATTTTATGAATGATATTTTCTTTTTATTCTTAAAAAAATTTTTAGAATAAGCTATAGCCCTCTTGGACTCTACAACATTTTCTACTGTTTTATTAGCATAATACTTCTTAATTGCATTTTTTCTTAATAATTTGACTTCTGTACAAGATGAATCCCACCAAGGACATCTAGGAAACCTAGTAAAAGGATTTGTATAAGGTATCCAATGATCAGCAGCTTCGTTTAATTTACTAATAAAGGATGCATAGTTAACTTCTTCATAGAAAAAGGACTCAAGTTCTGAGGTATTTTCAGACCACTGTGCAAGACGGACATTTCGGTTTCTTGTCTTAAATTGAGATGACGAAGTAACCAATGACGAATTTGAAACATATAGTGTAATTACAGGAAAGTGATCACTGCCATAGGTATCATGTAATGTATGACAGGAAATGAAAGAAGCCAAGGAGGGGGAAGCTATAGAATGATCAATTATACTAGGTTTAAGATTTGGTCCTATTAAACAAGTAAACTTGTTATCATTTAAAATAACCAAGTCGGGGGTATCTACAATTTGACTCAGAATTTTACCTGCAGGATTAGAATATACTTTATTTAACACTTTCAGATGACAATTAAAATCTCCTACCCATAGAGTTGAAGATCCGAAAGACAATAAATATGTCCATGTAGTTAAAGGGCATATTACAGATGGTGGTATATATCCAGAAACAAGAACAAACTGATCAAATTTAATAATAACAAATTGAGCATTTTCAGAGATTAGGGTCAAATTGGGAAGGATTTCTTTATATGAGATAGATGGTCGAATTAAAACTGCAATTCCATCTTTTGAATCTTGTCTGTTTTTCAAAATAGGAATGTATCCATTTACCTTAAAATAACTTGTATCATTAGTCCAAGTTTCAGACAAGCAAATTATGTCCGGATTTTCTATTAATACTAAATCATTTAGGTTGGCTCTATTTGAGTTATAACTTCTTATATTCCACTGAAGAATTTTAATTTTCATCTCCAGTGGAGAGGTTTTGATAAGGAAGAGAAGAAGAACGTTTATTTAGAGTGTCGACTGGAATGAGGTTAAATACCTTTTCTATGAAAATGGATGGATTTGCACGGTAAAGTTTTTGTATAATTTCTAGAAATTGATTGTCATCACATTCAAATTCAGAGTTTGCGGTAGTGGGAGAATTAAAGTTAAAGCACAATTTTTTTGGTGTAGGGGAATTTTGTGAATAGATTATATCTCTATGTTGTTTTACTATAGGATCAACCTCTTTTGGGGAGGATGGCCTTTTTTTCTTTGGAGTGTTTACTATAGTAACGAAGGAAGAACTGAAATTTGATTTTGGAGATTGTGAGATGTGAGTGAAGTTTGGTTGAAGAGGGGGAAAGTTTCGAGGTAATAATGAGGGATTTGGAGCAAGGGGGGGGCAGGAGACGCGCGAGAGGGGAAATATCCGCAAGGCCCAGGGACTTTTATTCGGGACGCGAAAATGGAGGGATACCGGGAGTCCGAATCTGGGGCAAACTTGTACGACTACATAACCTGGTACGGGCGGACTTTAGATGGTAACCTCACCGCGTGGAAATGATTTGAAATAATAAGAAAAAACTCACCTCTCGTCCGGTGACTCTACTCAGCACACACTTTAAACATAAACTGTTAAATTCATCAATTGTTTACTGTCGTTTGTTTGCATGTTTTTTGTTTTTACACGGTTGCTTAATTTTACGCGCCCTTACGCATCCCCAGGTGACCATGCACGGTAAAAAAAATCATAGAATGTAAGAGATGGATAGACAATCAGTAATAAATTACTTATAATTATGGTAATTTTATTAATAAAACCAAAATATATCAATTATTCGTGTTTTTAAGTTAATATAAGTATGTAAGAATATATTAAACCTCCCATTCAAACGTTGTTCTTCCGTTTTCCCAAAAATCGAGTAGAAAATGTTTAGAGCCACTGATAGCACTTCCGGTATCTAATTTGGCGCCTAAATTTGAATGAGTGTTGTCAATCAAGTTTTGAATGTTTTCTTACCATACAGGTACTTTTTCTTTTTAGTATACATGTCCTGATGTATGCCCTCTGTTCATGCTAGGCATTCGTTATTTTCATAAAAGTGTTGAATTTTAAACATTTAATCAGTGTTTCCACTCCTTGATTAAGCATGAAGTAACATTTCGAGTTTAGAAAAGCCTGAAAATTTGGATTGGTAATGAGTAAATGAGTAAAATATATCTCAAATCAACTAATATATTTTTTTGAATAACAATTATAGAAATAAAACACATTTAATCACCTTGTCCTGTGGGAATATCGATGCCGCTTCCATAAAAGACACATTGTAGCGCGACATATATTCTTTTATTTTTTTTGTCTGATAAACTCTGGGCAACACCTGTCCTTAGACAAAGTACCCATTTCTGTGGAGAAATACCTTTACAGTATATACATTTGGGATGTTGAAGGGGGCACTGAGAAGTTTCATGATCTGATGTTCCACATTGAGCGCATTTATTTTTGCTGTTGCAAATTTTTTTTGTGTGGCCGTATCTCAAGCACTTTTAAAGTGCAAAATAATTTTATTAATTTAGGAAGGAATGTACAACGGAATGTGGCAACTACTGTATGTGTGTTTATGAAATTTTTCTGATTAATCACTTTCCTCTTCCACCTTCTCACATGCAATGTGCTAAACTCATTTAAGTCATTTAGGTTTTTCAATATCTCTTCCTCTGTGAAAACAGGATCTACATCCCTTATAATCCCCTTTACTGAAATTAATTGAGACGGTATGAATGCTTTTAAATAATTATTTTGTAAAAATTCCCGATCTTGTAATAATTTATTTGCATCTGAAAAATTACTAAATTGAGCACAAACTCTATTCCTTCCCCTTCGGGAAGTTGTAATCCTGTATCCTCTTTTATATAAAATATTACCAATCACCATCTCATGAAGAGAGGGGGAGGAATTTGGGGTTGAAATTTTTTCTAAGTATAATTAATATGGAGCACGGTCAGTGATTCTAAAACAATGTATTTCCTCCATGTTATTACCTCTAGAGGATACCCCGGGAGATCCTGAGAGTCCCGAAGCCTCATTCAATTGAGCAATTAATTAGAGTTAGTTTCTTCCATATCTACATCCAGAGGGGGGATGTCAGGGGGCTCCGAGCCCCCTATGACATCAGTCATCAAATCAAATTATTTTCTCCAATATTTAAACAGAAATTAAAAATAGAACTCAGAACAATAGAAAAGAACACAAAAAAGTTTAGATAAAAAAACAACACAGACTCACGTGTACAGTACAAGAGGTTATCACGACCTATCTCGACGACGTACGAAAGTCGAATCTTGAGGCATGTCGATGCTAATTAAATTTCCTTTGACATTTCCGCAGATTTGTCAATTTGATTGACAATTGAAAAATCAAAGTGAGTCAAGTTCACATAGCTAAATATTTTGTTGTACTAGTTTTTTTCTCTCGCAACTGTACTTACACGACAAAATAATCATGCAAGCTTTCATTTAAATATCGAAATGCCAAACAGTTGCATGTTTTCTGTTTCAACGAACCTTCGTTAAGTAAACAAAGAAAAAAGTTCATGACGTCAGGGTAGAAAGGTAATGTGTCGAGTATACTGTGATCAGCCAAAAATTGACCCCTCCTTTTTAGGGTCCCAGGAATCCGAATCAAGTGTTATCTCAATGATGTCGGTCTGTGGCACGATTTTAGCAAAAATGGCTCATGCTATTAACATAAAATGTTGTATTTTGGTTCTATTCTATATCTCAATATCTTGCGCCTAGTTAATAATTGGTAAAGAGCGGAAACCGGAAGTTTATGTTTACTCTTAGCGTTTTCTTCGTATCTCGTAAATTATTATTTGGATTTTAAATAACCTGGTCTTAACATTAGCGCTATTCAGATAGCTTACCTTACAAGTGGGGTATCATGTAGGTCGACATTTTTTAAATTTATTTTAATTTTTATTTATTTATTTAACGGTGGTCTACCATAGAATATAACATCAATATTACAATAAATAAAACATTAAACATTAGAGATAAAATATGAACAATAAAATATAAAAACACATACATTTAAAACAACAAAATATATAAATATATATACCGGGTGTTGACTTGGCGAACGCAACATAGAAAATCCCATGTACATTTTGAAATGTTCAAATTTTGGCTCCCCTATTTATTTTAGAAACAAAATGTATTTACCTTTTTTGTAGAGGGAACAATTCTGAATTCATTCGTGTTAACGTTTATCACTTTACGTCACTCTAAGTTAAAATAATTAAGAAAAAGTAATGTGATTTTATAAAAATAATGACATGCCATGGAATTGAACAACAATTGCGGATGTCAAAATTGCAAAAGATATCGCAGTCACTTGATTAATGTAAATATTTTCGAAATGATTTACACTATACAAGAAAAAATCCTCCAAATAAAGTGGTATTATGCAGACAACGACAAAAAAACATAAATCACATTATTCTTTCTTAATTATTTTATCTGTAAATTTTCTGACATACTTTGATTTTCAAGAGTTCAATTTGAAGCTTTAAACGAGTGTTTTCCACTCCCAGACTAAGCATGAAGTAAAATTTCGAGCTAAGAATAGCCCTGTGAAAATTTTATGCGCCACGCGTATAAAACATAGATTATAAGTGAAGTTCGAATATACATAAATTTGACAACATTATAGTGTTTTATATGCTTGGCGCATAAAGTAAAATTTCGAGTTTAGAAAAGACCAGAAAATTTGTCTCGGGTCGCTGCGCGACCCGAGACAAATTTTCACGGGGCTTTTCTAAACTCGAAATTTTACTTCATGCTTAGTCTGGGAGTGGAAAACACTTGTTTAAAGCTTTAAATTGAACTTTAAAAAAAACAGGGAAGATCCGCAATTGTTGTATCAATTCCATGGCATGTCATTATTTTTATAAAATCACATTACTTTTTCTTAATTATTTTAACTTAAAGAAACGTAAAGTACTCAGTGTGAACATTCATAAATTTAGAATTTTTCCCTCTACAAAAAAGTGAAATACATTTTGTCTCTAAAACAAATAGGGAAGCCAATATTTGAACACTTTAAAATTAACATGCGATTTCCTATGTTGCGTCCGTCAAGTCAACACCCGGTATATACAAATTATTTTTCTTGTGATTAAACTTGAGTTTTTAAAAAGGATTTTATTATCAAAACTACGTCTTACATCAAACAGAACAATTACAAGACTGAAATAATTATTATATGAATTACAATACAGTACACTTATCTAAAGAGAGTAATATAAGAAGCTGATTACATTATGCTGATGCATGCGTGTATATGCATCCTAGACAAAGGAATAAGAATAATTATGTAAGAGAATTATATAGGGTGAGCGATAGCTAACTCCTCCCCCCTTAAATTTAGGACCCCCCCCCCGGAAGATGGAAATCGATTGATGTATCTTTTGGTGGTTGTGTCGTCTTCGGCAGCGTCTTCTTTCTTGATTAGATCCAGCGTAATGGTATCCTGAACCAACCAAAATAAACAGGTATAGGATCGACGTCCAGATACTTGGAGTGTAGATATGTTGATTTTCCGTAATTATCGGAATCTGTTGTAGTACAGGGATTTTTTGAAGATTCAGTTTTCATAGAGATATCTTGAATGTTGTGAATTTAATTTTGTTGAAATGTAGTTCGCTGCTCCTTATTATGACTAGACTGCCAAAGGTCGCGTCTTGATAAGAGATTTGATGTCCTCTGAAGAATGCTTCGCAGTTTCCTTTTTGTATTAGATAAATACCGATTATATTTTTATTTTCGGTTCCATGTTTACAGCTTATTTTGATGTCTTCTTTAACGGGAAATACAGCTAGGTATTGATTTATGAAGGGTAGAATTTCCAGATGATTTTCTTCGATGTGCAGAGTAGTATATTGACAATTTTTGTTATTTCCGGTCAGCAGAATTTGTTTTTCACATTCGGCCTTATGGCTTGTGAGCAAGTGTCTTGGACATTCGTAATAATTTATACCTTTTGTACATAAGCGGTCTAGAGGCCAAATCTTATCGTCTTTTGGTTTTAATAAGGTATTTACGTTAGGTATGATTGTTATAAATTTATTCTCAAACTTCTTAGGAATAGAATTTAAGTAATTCAATTCAAATTCAGTTTCATAGTATATTGGAATTGATAGGAAATAACTAATTTTTGTTGATTCGATTTTACAATTTACTTTAATAATTGATTCAAAATCTAGTACGTTTTCATATTTTAATTCAAATGGCAATTATTTATTATAATAAGTGGAAATTCTTTTAAGTTCAGAAAATAAATCCTTGGGGTTTAGGACGCTAAGTGATCCTAGTTTACAGAACGTGATTGAATTTTCAATAGTTTCTATAATTTTTAAGATTGAATTATATAAAATAATTAATTGATTGAATAAGTCTTTAGCAAACAATAAATTTTGATGATCTAAGTCTTTAACTAGTATAACACTTAATTGTTTAATTCTGGTTTGCAGAATATCTTCGTTATGTTCAATATTTTCGACAGTTTCATTAATTCTTTTAATAAATTCGTTATTTAGGCTATAGCCAAATTGAATTTAATTTTTAAGGAGATTTTGGTTTTGTTGTAAGTGATTCAAAATTTCGTCTATTCTCTTACCGTCGTTGGCATCTAAATTTCCTGAAATTGTTTTAACAATTGTGCCTAGACCATTGATCAATCCTCGCTTGTTTCTATGGGTTATCAGAACGTGTGATTTAACATTATTAATTTTATTATAGATTTCGTTCACGGAGAATATTAAACTTTTATTATAGTTTGCGAAATCTCTTCCGTACATGGAGATATTTTTTAATGAATTTTCCAAAAGGCTACGTTGGGTATCTAATTTAGTAAGTTAGTTAAAAATTGGTATTAAGTTGTACCTTTTTGGAGTTTAGCGGGTCCCATGTTAATTGGGAGTATTCCAATATTATTGGTGATATTTTTCATTTCTGTTGCCTGCGTCACGCTGACGAGGAAGAACCTGTAACGGAATCGTTGGGGTTAGGTTCATTTAGATAAATATTAATTTCAATATTTGATTCATCAAAAATATATAACTAATCATTGATTTTACAATTTTGTAGTCTAATATATCCAAACCACAGCCCAATTTTGGTATTGCTAATTTAGTTAGGTTATTTAATTCACAGAATTTTCTTAAATTTATTAGGGATAAAAATAGGTCTCTGTAAGACGGTTTATTATAATACTTTTCTTTTGTAATTAAATACAGGAGGTATTGTTCCTCGCTTTTGAGATAAGCCACTGAATGTAGTTCAGGGTTTTGCGCTTTCAACAATTCGACTTGACCGAATTTTTGTTTTTGCTATTCCGGCACTCATGTGTAAATCTTTGCTTACGCAGTGAGCTAATGAAAATTCTTTTGATGCGGAAAATAAATTGGCTTTAATTTCCTTTACGTTTTTACTACTAAAGCTTTGTTGATTATTTTTAAAATTATCATAATTAAATAATAGTGTGTCATCGATTACTTTATCTAATTTCTTCCTCCTAACTCGAAGTCTTTTAATATTGGACAGGTGAATTTTTTCAACTGTGTTATGATGGCTAGGATAAATCTTTGCTGTTTTAAATTTTTTATTTACACTTTCTATTTTTTTGCAGTCTTTGACTGTTTTTGTTTATTTTTGACGAATATTTTTTCTTCTATATGAGGTATTTCCTCACGATTTTTATTACATCTTTCTAGTACTTTTTCTTTATTACTTTGTAATCTTTCATTGATGTTTTCATACAATATTTTTACTTTATTTTTATGAATTGTGACGTAATTACTTATTAAATGAGTTTCTAAACTAATATCGAATGGGTCACCTAAATCTTTTATGTGTCCTGAAATTATTTCAAATGGTTTTAATTTGGTTACAGAGTGTACAGAGTTATTGTACGCGAGAAGAGCATAATTAATTTTTATTTTAATAGGTTCCTTTTTATAATTATCTTGATTATTTAATAATCTAATATGTTCAATTATTGTTGAATGTATTCGTTCAACTACGCCATTGGATTCTGGGTGTTGCGAGCTTTTAAAATGTAAATTTACTTAATGTAATTCGAGCAACTCTTTAATTACGGAATTCTTGAATTCCAAATGATTATCAGCGATAATCGTATTAGGTCCACCGTGGATGGTAAAGAATTTGAATTAATTATTAGCAATTTCTATTGCTTGATACGAATTTAGTCTATACATCTGTGTGTATTTAGAAAATGATTCTATAATAGTTAAACACTTTGCACCTTCTAATGCGATGCTATCGATGTGGACAATTTCAAAAGGTCTTACAGCAGTTGGGGTTAAATTAAATTTTGTTTTTATGGGGTTTCTCTCATATTTACATACTAAACATATTTGACATTCATTTATATAATTTTGGATAGTACGCCTCATATCTGGCCAATAAAATCTTCTTTTTAATTGAGACTCTGTCTCATCGATTCCGCGGTGATTAGTTTGGTTTCGTGATATAATTGAATAGTATTCGTAATTTCTTCGTCGCTTTCGACATCGGCTAATTTCGTTACACATTTGACAAAATCTTATCCTGAATTTTTAAAATATTTTTGTAAGATTACACAAAATTCCTCATAAACTGGATTTTCAAAATAAATATAATATTTTACTTTAGGGACGATATATTCTTTAATTAAGATAAATTCAAATTCAAAACTATTTGAATTCAAGAAAATAAGCTTACGCTTCTTATAGTTTGCACACTTTAAACATAATATATAAAATTACGAAAAAACTATTCGTGAAAATGCAAACAGTGTCTTAATTAATAAGACAATTTAAGACGATAAATATCCATTGAAACAACTACTTCCCGTGCAAATACACCTCCGGATATTGAATTATACAATGAAATATTTAAAATCTTATTTAATTTGATTTGTTACAACGCTCTATTAAAGTATATGTAACGTTTAGGTAGGTAGGGAGAACCAACACAAACTTTCTACTGCATGTATCTTAAACTGTGATTATTTCTCGTATTTTCGTGAAAGTTATATTTTTGGGGGATTTTTGTGACTCTACAAAAATTACATGTTTACTCTAAAATAATTTAGGAAGAGATAATATTCCAACATAAAGGACTTAACATTTAAAATTATGTTTTGTTTTATTCATGTACACCATGTATGTATAAATATTTAAATAATTACATACATTTTGATTAACATTATATTAGAAATATTGTTTTTTATTCACTATGTACCACTTACTCATTTCAATGTTTTGCACTTACATACATAATATGTACAAGGTTATCTTATAACAATATAACATCGGTTAGAACGAACTTAAAGAGAACAATGGCTACAACGTAGAAATATGGCCGGTCCCTTTAAGTTCGTTATAAACGATTTTGACTGTATCTTGTAATTCTTGTTTATCAAATTCTTCCAATTTAAAACTGACATGGTTTTATAGTGTTTGATTTATGCTGCTTAACAAACACTTGGCATTAACTGACTTACCCCCACTCCTAACTGTCAATTGGCTATTGATTTCTAAAACAATAATTTTTTTTCTTTAGTGGACACAAGTTCAAGCAGGAGACGAAGACTCGAGACACTCCCTACCTTCCAACCACGAGGAAGAAACTCCCCTCCTGCCACCGACGATAAAAATGACCCTCTCGAAACCCATAGTATTCAGCCCACACGGCCAGTCCAGGGACCCCAAGCGGAAAAAGGCTGACCTCAGGGAGATTTACAATCCGGACGAGGACGACACGACGACGCAGGTCAAGAAACGAAAACTTGTTCCTTTAGATTACAACGAAGATAAAAAGAGCAGCAAAAAAGATAAGAACGGCGAGAAGAAGGCGTCGGACGAGTCTCTTAAATCTCAAGAGGAGAAACGGAAACACATCAAATCGCTGATAGAGAAAATTCCGACGGAGAAGGACGCGCTCTTTGCCTATCAATTGGATTGGTCCGCGATTGATAACGGGTTGATGGAGAAGAAGATCCGGCCGCGGATTAACAAAAAGATTATCGAGTATATCGGGGAGCCTGAACCGACGTTGGTTGATTTTATATGTTCTAAAGTCATGGCTGGTTCGCAGCCTCAAGTTATTTTAGAGGATGTACAAATGGTAAGAGTTTCAATAATATTCTATAATTGTGATTAAACCTAGTAAAACAACACTTTTTCTACTAAAAAAAAAAAACATTTATTGATGCTACTTGTATATGATCAGTGGCGTAGATAGGGGGGGTAGAGGATCAATCCCCCCCCCACCATTAAACAAAAGGCTCTTTTTCTATTAGCTATTTATTTTGTTATTATTTTTATTTTATTTTTATATACATCTAAGCAGTAGCGTAGATAGCTTTTTGCGATAAGGAGGGATTTGACTAGTATTTAGTTTCATGTATGTATTTTTCTACAGTTTTACAAAAACAGGTTCATAAATTATAATCAAAAATTTATATAAAATTATATAAGTAATTTATATTTTAAATTTTACTTTAAATATTGTTTTATATGGGTGACGCATGAAGTAAAATTTCGAGTTTAGAAAAGCCTGAAAATTTGTATTTGCCGGTTTGCAACTCGCTTCGCTCGCGCGCCCTGTCAAATCCAAATGTTCACGCTTTTCTAAACTCGAAATTTTACTTCATGCTTAATCTGGGAGTGGAAGACACTCGTTACTTAATATATAATTTAAAATTTCTGATTTAAATTTATGAATTTTGAATTGCTAAGTAAAATCTAATCCAAGTAAAAAATAAAATCATTTTTTGTACTTGTTTTTGCAGAACTTTAGAACTGTAGGCATATATGAAACTAAATACTAATTCAAATCCCCCCCCCCCCCTTTGCAAAAAGCTATCTACGCCACTGACTTTCTCATTATCAATGGCTTACTGAGTCATAATTGTAACTAGATTTTAAATATTTTTTCAGGTATTGGATGAAGAGGCTGAAGTGTTTGTGGTGAAAATGTGGAGATTACTAATTTATGAAGTGGAAGCAAAAAAATTAGGTTTAGTCAAATATTTGTCAATATTTTTTTGTTGTAATAAAAATATTAATTAATTTGAATTAATTAATTCTGTCCTCTTTATACGTGTAAATAATTAATAAAGTACAGCAAATATTGATTCGTTCTTCTATTTTATTTAATAGGTTTAATCTTCAACCAAAGACGATTCCATAAAGAGAGGCAATCAAAGGGGCTCTGGTATCTGGTATAAGGGGGAGTGCGCATTGCATTAGGTCCATTGTGCTGCCTCCCACTACAGGTCACCCATTCTCAGCTCAACCATCCCACCTTGTCCCTTCACGCTAGGAACGTACCTTGACGTGGTGTGGGGGCAAGGAAAGGTTGAGGGCCAATGAGCGGACCGCGAAGATACGGGCCTCCTCTATGGAGACCCGGACCCCTGTGCTGCTGTGAGGTGAGACCTTATCGCTAAACGTTCCGAGGCTGATACAACTTCCTTGCTGTTACAGTCTCCTTTGTAGAATCGCTTCACCTCTATACAGCCACTCTTGGCAAACTCTTCAATCATTTCTGGATCCCCTTCAGTTCACCGAACTGATTGGGACTCAAAGGGGGATCCAAACCCAGCTTGTAATCTTTGAACTATCAATCTTATTCATCTTCTTTTATACACTCAAAAATGGACAAGCAAAACGTAGGAACTAGTCTCCAGGTGGGTACTCAAAAATCCCACCCCGCGTCAGCGGGCTGCCCCATCGGATCTGGAGGGGGCAACTGTCCATCCGTGTCAGGCCTTCAAGGCAAACACAAGTCCGAGAAGGACTCCAAAAAGTCAGTCGGGGAAGGCTACGGCTAAGGCTGGCCAGAAGCGACAGGCATACAATGAAGACTTGAAACCCTCTGCAAGGGCATTCAGAAACAGAAGAGCGGCTCACCGAATCCGCCTGAAATTCGAGTCCGTCCCAGAGACCGAGCTTTCCGACCAGGATAAAAAGTCTCTGGAATGGGCTAGGAGAATAATTAGGGAACACGGGGAGAAACCCGCTGCGACCGCAACGCCCAAGAGGCAGCGATCGCAGGGGGAGACCCCACCGTGCCCTAAAAAGGTAAGGAGGAGCGGGCCCTCTCCGAGAATTACACCAGGCCGCACCTATAGTGACATCCTCAAGGAGCACAGTATATCTGCGGTAATAGATAGGAGCCACAGGGAGGGTTCAATCTCGCCGGCGAAATGGCAGCTGGCAGAGATGGCCCTCCTTAAAGTCTATAAGGAGGTTCTGTCTGCCAACCCAGGAACGGCTCCCAAGTGTCGAGACGCAGGTTGACACCAGGGTCACGTCAAACTGGTGGCCTGTGCAGATCAGAGGTCTGCTGACCTGTTCAGACTGGCCATAGGGAAGGTAGGTGAGGTCTGGCCGGGTGCTGCTATCGAGGCTGTTACCAGGGACAAGATCCCGAACAGACCTCGGTGCAGGGCCTGGGTCCCGACTGAGCCTGCTGACCCGCCGACGATCGAAGAATTCATCCGTATGAGCAACCCGGAGTTGCCGACAGCGGATTGGATGGTGGTCAGTGTAGGGGAGGCCAGGGGCAATACCAGACCGGTGACAATCACCGTCAACGAGGAGTCCGTCGCCCTTCTAGAGACCTGTGGAGGGGTGATAAGCTATGGCTTTGGGGCGATCACCCTCAAAATCTATAGGAAGGATCGGGAGACCGCTAATTCCAAGAAGGTGGCGGCCTCTGAGGAGCCGGTGGAAACTGGTCCCCACACTGATGTGGACAGGAAGCCTGTACTGGAGGCTATGAATCGCCTGCGTACGCACTCGGAGAAAACGGGGGAGAGTAAAGGAGACGAGGATCTCGCTCTCTTCTCCGGATCCGATCCGGATGATGACGACCTGAACACCACGGTCGTCAACCTCTGAAGCGGTACGATGGCGAATGTGATTCAGATCAACCTGCATCACTGCAAGGCAGCCTCGGCTGCGCTAATCCTTACCCTAGGAAGGGATGGGTACGATGTCGCCCTGATCCAAGAACCATGGATCGTAGTAGATCGGGTTTGCGGACTGGGCTCAGCTGACTTTAAGGTCTTTTACAAACAAGGGGTAGGTAAACCCAGATCGTGTATCTTAATAAACAAAAGGCACTCTGCTTTCCTGCTTCCCTGTTTCAGCGACTGTGATACAGCTGTCGTCTCCATGGAGAGTGGCCCTTACCAGCTTTGGGTGGCCTCCTCCTACATGGCCCATGACAAGGGAACCCCCCCAGAAGGCATAGTAATGGCGGTGGGAGAAGCTAACCGGAAGGGGGTGGATCTCGTCATCGGCGCTGACGCGAACGCTCATGACCCAATATGGGGGAGCTCCGACACAAATGACAGAGGTGAGTTGCTACTTGATTTAATTCTGGCCACTAACCTTTCCATATGTAACATTGGTAGCGAAATACTATCGGGGAACCCAGCTATCCCGGGTTTTCTCATGAAGCAGGGTGGTGAGTGGACCACCTCATGCGAGGAGACCCTAGAGGTGCTAATGGAGACTCACTTTCCCTCCGACGCTGGTGGGAGAGGGGCTCTCCGGACACCCAAAAGGAGCTGCCCGACGGGGGATATCCTGAGCAAGGATAAATTGGCTTGGAGTGTGAACAGCTTCAAGCCCTTCAAAACCGCAGGCCCGGACGGGATTATTCCTGCTGAATTACAGATGGCTGCGGATATTATCAATCTCTGGTTGGAAATAATATTCGAAGCCTGCTTAACTCTTTTGTACATCCCGCAGAGGTGGAAAGAGACTAATGTGGTGTTTATACCCAAAGCGGGAAAAATATCTCACTCAACACCGAAGGACTATAGGCCGATTAGCTTATCCTCCTTCCTACTCAAGACACTGGAGAGGTTAGTGGAGGTGTACATAAAAGAGCGCATACATCCAGACCTCTGGTCGACTAGCCAACACTCGTACACTAGGGGCAGATCAGTAGACACAGCTCTACACGCCCTCCTAAGTCAGGTTGAAAATTCCATGTGTAAGAAAGAGTTCACGTTGGCGGTATTCCTGGATATCGGAGGAGCCTTCAACTTCGTGCGCCCAGGGGCGATTTTGTCGGCCCTTGGCAATCTGCACATGGATGAGTCGATATGCCTCTTCGTAGAGGAGCTGCTAACGAGGAGGCACATTGTCTCTGCGCTGGGCGGCTCACGCTCAAGAAGAGAGGTCAGTAGAGGGGGTGTCCTCTCTCCACTACTATGGAATATAGTTATGAACGAACTACTGAATGGACTAGAGTCTACGGGGTGTAAAACAATTGCCTATGCTGATGACGTGACCCTCGCGGTCTCTGGTAAACACGTAGGCATCCTATCTTAACTCATGGAGAGGGCACTCCGCAAGGTAACCCGCTGGTGTGAGGAATGTGGACTGGGGGTAAATCACCTCAAAACTGAGCTTGTACTCTTCACCAGAATGCATAGGATACCAAACTTCAAAGCTCCCGTCCTAAACGGCACAGGACTGGTGGTAAAGGAGCAAGCCAAATATTTGGGCACCTTAGTCGATAGGAAGTTAAGTTGGAAGCCCAATATTCAGGAGAGAGTACGGAAAGCGCAGGTCGCGCAAGCGCACCACGACTGTGGTGAGACCCATTCTGTTCTACGGCGCTGCAGTTTGGTGGACTGCTCTTGATAAGAAAATTCACCGGACCGCACTGGGTAAGGTACAGAGATCAGCCGAACTGCTCATAACAGGCGCGGTTAGATCTACCCCCTCCTAGATGTAATACTAAATCTAGCTCCTGTTCACCTTTACTGCAGGTATGCTGCAGCTACCACAGCGATCAGGATCAACTCGGTCGGAATATGGAATAGTAGCAAACAGGGCATGGAAGGATCCTGAATGAGCTTGTCGATATCCCACTGAGGACTGATAGCTGTCTTCCAGAACTTACCTTTGGGAACAAGTTCTCCATTTCCATCCCGGACAAAACCGAATGGGTAGAGGGCAAGATTGTTCAGGGAAATGAAGTCTGGCTCTTCACGGATGGCTCCAAGTCCGAAAACAGAGTAGGGGCTGGAATTTTCTCACATGAGTTCAACCTCAAAAAATCTTTTCGACTCCCAAACCACTGCAGCGTCCTACAGGCGGAAGTCATGGCTATCCGAGTGGCAGTGGACTGGATAGGTAAAACCGACCTTCAGGTAAACCATATCAGGTTCGTCACCGACAGCCAGGCCGCCATTAGGACATTAAATAGTCCCTACTGCACCTCCAAGGTGGTCAGAGACTGCAGAAAAGTGCTTAACAAGCTCGCTAACAGCTGTGATGTGGGGCTCATCTGGGTACCAGGTCACAGTGATATCAATTGCCGACGGCCTCGCAAGGAAGGGGGCAAGGATGAGAGACCTATCTACTGAACTTTCAGCCGACATTTCTCTTGGGGAATGCAAGAGACTATTAAGGGACCAAATGACATCATGGGTTAACCTTAGGTGGAAGGAAGAAGACACGTGTTACATAACAAGGCAGCTATGGCCTATGTGTGACACTATAAACAGTAAAAGATTAATTGCACTTAGCAGAATCGACATAAGGAAGGCAGTAGGCATCATCACGGGTCACTGTTTTCTGGGTGGACACGCACAAAAGATGGGTCTCAAATACAATGACTACTGCAGAGAATGCCTAGATGAGGAGGAGGAAGAAACAGTACTCCACTATCTAGGTCAATGTTCTGCTCTTGAGGGGAAACGAATGAAGTACCTCGGTCTGCACCACGCAAGTGAACTGGCGGAGCTCTCACCTATAAAGGTGGGAGATCTGATCGGATTCATTAGGTGCTCAAAAATCACAACGGGCCCTATGGGCCTAAGTGAACAGCCTCGGCTGTTGCCATATAAACCTGACCTAACCTATCCCACCTTGTCTAGGTAGTCCAGTATTACTGAGGTTGGCAAATCCCTGATGAAGTCCATTGTCGGCCATCTTTCACCCAGTATGGATCCTCTCGTAGACGCCAGGCATTCGCTGAGGATGTCCCTGGCAGTCTCGTCTTCCATCTCACACCCTCTACAAGATGGGAAGTCAACTATTCCCATCTTGTATAAGTGTCCATTGAGCCTGCAGTGTCTGGTTAGAACAGCGGTTATCCATTTGAGGTTCCTTCTAGTCATCTGCAGGTACTGTTTAGCTGAAATCTCGTTGGGGTACAGTTTGCAGCTTTCCGTATCATCCCAACACTTCCTGAATTTATCAAGTGTGTTGGAATGTAACATGTTACATAGTGACATAGTGTAAAATCGCACTAGCAGCTCCGGTGAGATGACGTTCATCCCAGCCGCTGCTCTGGCCAGTGCACCAGCCCTTCTGTTACCTATGTTTATATCGTGCCCTTTCGCCCAGCAGATTTCAATGTTGTTATGCATTGCTGCCTGCTGTAGTTTTTTATGGCACTCTAGTGTTGTCTGTGAAGTAGTGTATAACTTCTTCAGAGACATCAAGGCTTGCCTACTGTCTGTTAGGATCAGTATGGCTTCGTTTGACACTTTACGGCTTAAAATGATGTCAGCCGCAAGTGTTGTACCCATCGTCTCCAGTTGAGCGACGGTCGCATACTTACCCATGGGGATTTTTGTATGGATCCTCAGGGTCCAGAGAAAACTCCAATCCCTGACCTATCCTTTCTTTTTAAGCCATCGGTGTAGATTCTTATAGCCGACTCTCATGTGTTTCGTGGGTTGGATATTAACAGTGTAGGGTGCATTCCGTATTGGTGTCGGTATGCAGTAGTCAGTGCCAGCCTCTAACAGAGATATATCGTCGCAGAAAATCCTCCAGAGGTGACCTCTATCTTCCCCACAGTTGTTACTATTCCAAATCCCGCTACTTTGGAGGCGAAGTATGGTCGCAATACCCTCCCTTTCCACGTGAAGTGCGCTAGTCATCAGAGGGGCTCAATCACACACATAGGAACATAAAAGTGGTACTGTATTGTTTAAATCTAAATTTCATTGCACATTATTTTTGGTCCTTTACTTTATTAATAATTAAAAAAATATCAGTGGCCAACTCTAGTTAGTTTTGTTTCTTGTATTTTCCTTAAAGAAAATGTAATGCAAGCCTATGAAATGATACATCGTTAAAAAGCTCAGAAAAATCTTTACAAAAAAGTATTCATACATTTTTATGCTGTCATTTAAAAAAATGGCGGATGACATCATTACGACAAGATGTCCGCCCTTGGAAAAAATCTGTAACAGACAGATTGTAGCCTGGTTTTAAAATATATATTTTTCTTTATTTTTATTTAAAAGTAACGCCGCTACAGTTTGGGCCATTTTTCGTGGGACATACGGTATATTAAAAACCGGAATTGGATGAAATTTTAATCATATAAGAAAATTTAAATAAAAATTTATAATCTCAGCACATATCAACTTCGTTTATTGTTATTTATATATGTATTAAAAAATACGACAGTACATATATCACAGTTTCAAATCATGTAACAATTGTATAACATGAGAAGGGACAGTTTACAAAATTGTATTAATTGTATTCTACTCGAAATACGTCTTATAACTAATACTAAAATTACTAATAAAAAAATCAATTTTTCTTCTCCTTGTCTACTGTAACATTTTTCTTTCTACAGCACACTTTTTTAATGATAAACACTATAACTAATAATACAGTTAAAGTAATGGCTAATAAAAATGCGATCACATCAAGCAACATGACTTGGTAAAGCTTGAGATTCAAAGCGGCGGATTTTAAATGTTTTTCACCAATATGGGTAAACACGTGGTCTATCCAATAAACGAAACTATCTATGGGTTTCATTGGCCTATCTCGGAGTAAACGAGAGCGTTTTTTGACATTCTCTGTATACCTGAAAGAAAAACCACAATAATAATTAAAACTAGTTTAAATATGTGTAGATTTTCATTTTTGTACTTCAAATGATTAGTTAATATATCGTATGTTCAATAATAAAAAACCTCTAGAGTGCCATGATTTCATCTTTTTTTAAACTTAAGTTGGCTACACGCTTTAGGAATTGACATATAAAAGAACATAATAATTTTAAAATACAGGGAATTTTTCATTTAAGTATACACAGGGAATTTTCTATTAGGTATACATATGCATACGTATTTTTTTAAAGAGTTCAATTTAAAGATTAAAACTAGTGTTTTCCACTCCCAGGCTAAGCATGAAGTAAAATTTCGAGTTTAGAAAAGAATGAAAATTTGGTTTGGTCGCGTAGCGCGGAGCGGCCAAACCAAATTTTCAGGCTTTTCTAAACTCGAAATTTTACTTCAATGCGCCACGCGTTAATAACACTGAAATCACTGAAATATTGTGAACGAGTAAACTTCACTTGAAATCAGTGTCATACGCGGGGCGCATGAAGTAAAATTTCGAGTTTAGACAAGCCTGAAAATTTGGTTTGGTCGCTTCGCGCTACGCGACCAAACCAAATTTTCAGGCTTCTCTAAACTCGAAATCTTACTTCATGCTTAACCTGGGAGTGGAAAGCACTCGTTTAAACTTCAAATTGACCACTTTTAAGAAAACAACGAATATTTAAAAATTTACAACACATTATTGGGATATGTATACTCAAAAGAAAAACTCCCTGTATAATGTCAGAGTTGCCAACCTACAATTTTTTCCATGGCATTCTAGAGGTTTTTTTTTTAATTGAACATACGATATATATATATATATATGTTTATGTACATTTTATTATCCAAAACTGTTCGTATTGCTTGATAAATACTTTCTTCAGTTGCATTATCATAATTTAAGGTAATTCCAAGTCCCTTCTGGTGACATTTTATCATGTTGGCCGCTTGATCGCCGAAAATCGGGATTCCTATAATAGGCACTTCGAAATATATAGCTTCAATTGTGCTGAACACTCCTCCGTGAGTTATAAAGAGTTTCAAATTAGGATGCGCTAAAAATATACCAGAATAAATTATTACAATCGCTACACAATATAGTGAAGAGGTACAGGGGCGGATTTAGACAGCAATTTTGGTGAGAGGGATACAATTATCTTTTATAGACAGCTTTAAAATTACGCTCTGATTAATTCTATACATAATTCCTAGTTTTTTTAGCTGGATTATTAGGACATTAAATCACTATGTCAATTGTTTTGTAACCATTATAGAATGTTGTAATACTCGTAAAATCACTTTGCCTTTTGACTGCGATAGTATTTCATCATTAAATGATTATTGTGTCATTTTTTCTGTAAGTTTTTTAGCCAACTGTATTTTCACTATTATGGCATTATGACGTTAAGTCCCTTGATCGAATGTGAATTGTCGTTTAACCTCTGACATAAAGAACGGCTGCTTCCTCTTTAACTTCTATCGAAATTGGCATTCTGTTTTGGTTTCATAAAACTTTCTCCATCAATAAAACGACAGTAAATATATTATGTCAGTTATCAATTGTTTCAATGCTGAAACGAGTGTGTTCCACTCCCAAACTAAGCATGATTTATCAACAATTCGCATTGTGCGTAAAAATGGTTGCTAATGCCTTTCAAAAGTTCATAATTTACTTATAGTTCTTTTACCATTTAGTTAATTTATTATAGGTGGGGATGGGGGGCTGATTGTTCGTTCAGCCAACCCCCCACCAAAAACTCGTTTTTGTCCCTAAACCGAAGGGGGGCAAAAATGTGCAATTAGAAGTAAATTATTCTACATTAGTTTTCTTTAAGTAGAGAGGGCTAGATAAAAGGAGGTGTAGTAAAATTATGACTTACCTAATACATCTTTTTGTGGAATCCACTTTAAATGTTTAACATTGTCTGGAGTTTCCAGAATAACACCATCAAATTTCCATAAAACCCGTTGCTTCAATCTACCAAAAGCCTTCAGAAAAGCGGTCCTCTTTTCCTCAGTAATATCCCTGGTATTTAAAACGGAGCCCATGCTAAAGTACACAACACCCTCCTCAGCTTCATCAAAGAATTTCTGCAAATCCACCGGAAGCTTCGCAGTTGGTTTTATGTGGAATCCGCCGATCTCAATCATGTTAGGCGTAAGCGGAATAGGATCACTGAAACTTTCATGCGAATTTAAAAATATCAAATCCGTGTTGTAAATAATGTCCGTTATGTGGGGAGCGTTTGGTATGTGCTTTTGCATTAGGGAATTTTGAGCGGGGAGGATTACAAATTGGTACAAGGCTTTTTCGAACAACCAGATGATTGTGTTGTGAAGCCTGGTGAGGAAATCCATAGGCGCTGTGGTTGGTAGGTATATTTCAGGGATGTAGGCTGGATTTTCTGGGTTGGCGTTGAAAGGATTGACCCAGGTGTTGGCCGGTATGGCGTTGTATAAGATGCACGAGGCGTTGAAGTGATGGCAAAATCCTTGGAAGGCTTCGTTACCGAAATGCTCCATGATGACCATGTCGTATTTTTGGTCGGATTTTATTAGAGCTTGAACGTTGTGGTGTTCGAATGTCTGTTTTGCCCAATCGCTGGTTAAAAGGCGGTAATTGTTTATGATTTTTATCCAGCCTCCTGTGTCCATTTTGAAAAAATTCTTAGCCTTTTTCAGTTCTGTAAAGATAATTTACATACAGGGATATTTTTCTTTAAAGTATACATACCTACATGCAGTGGCGTAACAAGGTCAGGTGGTATCCAGTGCGGACACAAATTTTGAATGTGTTAATCAAGATAAATTCAAGTCAGAGCTGGGCAGGATTCGAATCATTTTACAGGATACAAAAGAGGCATTCGAATACTTTAGTTCAACTGGATTCGTGATCCGGATTCGTCACATATTTTTAAGAGGATTCGTATTCGAATCCAAATGTGGGTGATTCGAATCCTTATAAAAGGATTCGAATATTTATAGAAGAATTCAAATACTTACAAAAGGTTTTGAATTGTCAAAAATAATTTGAATTAATTGTGAGGATGAACTTGTAAATGTCTTTTGTGTGTTTTTAAATTTCTCGTTAAATCACTGTTTTGTACGCGTGGCGCATGAAGTAAAATTTCGAGTTTAGAAAAGCCCAGAAAATTTGTCTCGGGTCGCTGCGCGACCCTCGACAAATTTTCACGGGGCTTTTCTAAACTCGAAATTTTACTTCATGCTTAGTCTGGGAGTGGAAACGCTTGTTCGAAACTTCAAACTGAATGCTTTGATAAGAACATTAAATGACTGAAAATGTTTTTTAAAGATAATAATCTAGTTTTCAAAATTTTGTTTAATATTATTTGAAGTAAAACATATGGTAGTCACAATCTGAAATGTTAAATTTTTCCGCCATTTCCCTGATTCAAGACTTTTTTTCCCTGACCTTTTAATATAACTTTCTTCTGTGGGAAACCCCCAAAAAATTGTTTTCATTGTTTTTGTCAATATTTAAGTTAATTTTATAATTTTTTACGTGTTTTGTAATTTGCCTGCTGATTTTGACAAATTTAATAACATCATATGGTTTTTTTGTTAGTGTTTTGGTCAATTTGAATATAATTCCATGACTTTTCTCTGACTTTCCCGGTTTTAATGATATTCAGTGAATTTTCTATTTACGTAATTTTCAGGCATTCGTCGATTTCATAATAGAGTTCAATTTTAAGTTTTGAAGGGGTGTTTCCACTCCCAGGTTAAGCATGAAGTAAAATTTAGAGTTTAGAAAAGCCCCGTGAAAATTTGTCGAGGGTCGCGCAGCGACCCGAGACAAATTTTCGGGCTTTTCTAAACTCGAAATTTTACTTCATGCGCCACGCGTCGAGAACACTGATTTGAAATGAAGTTCAAAAAACACACAAATACATCTTTAATAAGAGTACCAGGGAATCAGATATTTACTGTTATCAACGATGGTCAGTGTTAATAATAAATAATTAGGTTTTAAATATTTTTGTTAAAAACAACTGGTAACGACATTTATATATTAATAGTTGCAAAAAAATAATAAAATCAAATTTATTCTTAAAGGATTCCACTGAGCAAATTCATTTAAGTAATGTTTCATCAACATTAAAACAATGTTTAATGTTGCTAAAATGTTGATATAACGTTATTTGTTTGTTTTTTGCTCAGTGGGATTTGTATTCGTGATTCGAATCTTTGATTTGAATCATATTTATCTCTTACGAATCGTTTATTCGAGTATTCGTGATTCGAATCATATTAGGATTCGTCCCAGCTCTGATTCCAGTTTACACAGTAATACAATTAGTTGGAATATTTGTTAAACTTCGCAATGAATCAGTGTTTTACAGTGTGGACATTAAGTAGCGGATAAATTCTGTAACTCCGTTAATGTGTATGATATAGATAAAATCTAAAAGGGGTATAGCGATTTAAACAACTGCGGATATGAAAAACACGTTTTCAGATTTTTCAAAAAAAATTTTAAGAGTTGTGACGTAATCAATATTTTTGTTAAATGACAACCTATATTTTTGATTATTGATTTCGGTAGAGTTTTTCAATCTATTTTCAACAATACACTATTTTGAATAGGTTACATAAGAAAAAATTCAAGAAAAACGGTCCTAAAGTTAAAAAAGTAAAGATGAATGGAATTAACAGACTAAGGCCCAGTTCCACCAAAATCGTTGAACTTGAGTTTAAATTTAAAACAAACAAAACAGTGCGTTTTTCATTCCTTGTGGATGGTATGAGTATTTATACGTAGCAGAGCTGAGCTGGATTCGAATCATTTAGGATTCGAATCCTGGATTAGAATCCTTTTAGACGATTCAAAAAAGGCATTCGAATACTTTAGTTCAATTGGATTCGTGATCCGGATTGGTTACATTTTATTAAGAGGATTCGTATTCGAATCTAAATGTGGGTGATTCGAATCCTTATAAAAGGATTCGAATCCTTATGAAAGGATTCGAATATTTATAAAAGGATTCGAATATTTATAAAAGGATTCAAATACAATAGGATTTGAATCGTCAAAAATAGTTCGAATTAATTGTGAGGATTAACATGAAAAATGTCTTTTGTGTGTTTTTAAATTTCTCGTTAAATCACTGTTTTATACGCGTGGCGCATGAAGTAAAATTTCGAGTTTAGAAAAGCCCAGAAAATTTGTCTCGGGTCGTTGCGCGACCCTCGACAAATTTTCACGGGGCTTTTCTAACCTCGAAATTTTACTTCATGCTTAGTCTGGGAGTGGAAAACACTCGTTTAAATGAAGACAACCTTATACAAGACTGTCTCAGTTTAAACCGAATTGACCTTATACAGTAATGACTTTGAATTTGACGTCATGTGAGGATTTCCGCGCGTGATAAGGTCGGCTCTTTTTAAATCGAGACAACCTTGAACAGTAATGATCTTGGTATTGACATTATGTACGGAGTTCCACGCGTGACGACATCAACCAAGGTGTGTAAGTAAGTTTGTCTTGATTTAAACCGAGCCTATATTTTACTTCGTGCGTAAACAAGGATAGTAAATCTATGTTAAAAAACAAAAATTAACATTTCTTATGATATAAACTTTTTGTCTCGTGTAATAGAAGGCAAAAGTGATGTCATATTATGAATTGGCTGCCATTTTATTAGAAATAAAAAAATGGGCAATGTTTCGGCTAAAAGTTAATTCAAAGGTGTAAAATTGATAATATGTATAAAGTTAAAACATGATATCGGTCAAATGACCATTTCCTGAGTTGATGTTGATTGTGCTCGTTTTACAGCATTATGAATTGTTGTTCGTAAAACATCTGGCTCCAAATTGGTAATTTCTTCTTCAATGTTGGCTTTCAAGACTTGCAAGGTTTGTGGTTTGTTGTGGTAAATGCGAAATTTCAAAAAGACCCACAGGGAGTGGAAACGCTCGTTCGAAACTTCAAACTGAATGCTCTGATAAGAACATTAAATGGCTAAAAATGTTTTTAAAGATAATAATGTAGTTTTCAAAATTATGTTTGAAGTAAAACTGACATGGTAGCCACAATCTGAAATGTTACATTTTTCCGACATTTCCCTGATTCCAGATTTTTTCTCTGGCCTTTTATTATAAGTTTCTTCTGTGGGAAACCTCCATTTTCTTAAATTTTTTTCATTGTTTTTGTCAATATTTAAGTTAATTTTATAAATTTTTACATGTTTTGTTATTTGCCTGCTGATTTTGACAACTTTAATAATGTCATATGGCTTTTTTGTTAGTGTTTTGGTCAATTTGATTATAATTTCATGACTTTTCTCTGACTTTTCCGGTTTCAACGATATTCAGTGAATTTTTTATCTACGTAATTTTCAGGCATTCGTAGATTTTATAATAGAGTTCAATTTGAAGCTTTAAACGAATGTTTTCCAATCCCAGACTAAGCATGAAGTAAAATTTCGAGTTTAGAAAAGCTCCGTGAAAATTTGTCGAGGGTCGCGCAGCGACCCGAGACAAATTTTCTGGCTTTTCTAAACTCGAAATTTTACTTCATACGCCACGCGTACAAAACACTGATTTGAAGTGAAGTTCAGAAACACACAAATACATTTTTAATCAAAGTAACAGGGAATCAGATGTTTAGTCTGTTATCAACAATGTTCAGTGTTAATAATAAATAATTAGGTTTTAAATATTTTTGTTAAAACAACTGGTAATGATATTTTTATATAAATGGTTAAAAAAATTATAAAATCAAATTTATTCTTGAAGGATTTGTATTCGTGATTCGAAAAAACAGGATTCGAATCATATTTACCTCTTACGAATCCTTTATTCGAGTATTCGTGATTCGAATCATATTAGGTGAATCGGATTCGTGATTCGATTCCTTTCTACGAGGATTCGTCCCAGCTCTGATACGTAGTAAGAATTTGTCCGACAAAAATGGCATCGCTAAGACCGTTTTCCTTGATTTTTTTTCTTTTGTGACTTATTTAAAATTTTGCATAGTTAAAAACATTAAAATTCTCTACTGAAATCAAAACCGATAAACCGCTATTATACCCTTATTAGATTTTTTTCTCTATCATACATATTAACGGAGTTACAGAATTTATCCGCTACTTAATTTCCACACTGTATATGCGTAGCGCATGAAGTAAAATTTCGAGTTTAGAAGAGCCTGAAAATTGCTTCGATCGCGCGCCCCGGCAAAACCAAATGTTCAGGCTTTTCTAAACTCGAACTTTTACTTCATACTTAATCAAGGAGTGGAAAACACACAAGAATAATATTGAGACAGTTTTATAACAAACTCTCAAAATTTAAAATATTCACATTTTGGAAATTCTTTGAGAAATCTTCATAGGATTTTGTGTGGAAGTCAAGGAGTCATTGTTTTTTCAGAATATGTTAAAAACAAATAATACACCATCCATAGAAGTATGGAAAAAAAATAATTTTATAAAAATATTTAAACAAATTAAAGTTTAAAACATTCACAACATGAAAAGTCTTTAAGAAATCTTCATAGAATTTCGTGTGGACGTAGGAAGACATTGATCTTTCAGAATATACCAAAAACAAAAAGTACGCCATCAACAGTTTTTGAGTTATTTTGAATTGAAAGTCGAAAAAAATATAATTTTATGAAAATATTGAGGGAAATGAAAGTTTAAAACATTCACAACATGGAAATTATTTTAAAAATCTTCTTGGAATTTGATAGGGAAGTTAAGGAGATATTGTTCTTTTAGAATATGTTAAAAACAGATAATACACCATAGGCAGTGTTCGGGATATTTTCAATTAGCATAAAAAAATGGAATTTTATGGAAGCGTTTAGGGAAATTATAGTTTAAACATTCACAACATGGAAACTCAAATTATTAAGATTTGGTTAGAAAAAAATAAAGAGATTTATAAAGATTTATTAACTTGAGCAGTGGCGTAGCCAGGAAGGGGTTACGGGGGTTAGTCGCTGTTATCAATTTTATTTTGTCATTTTAAAATAGCCTGCACACGCCCTGATGTAACGCAAAATTATATTATAAATAGATGTTTTTTATGCAAATATATTATTCCGTCTAAACTGTTTTTTTCTTTCTGCGTTTCAGTTAGCCCCCCCCCCCCCCAGTAAAAATCCTGGCTACGCCACTGAACTTGAGATTGCTTTAAATTGGACGCTTTTACAAAAACACCGAATTCCTGAAAATACACAGCGTATATTATACCATTTTTCACCATTAATAAATTATCAAAAATGCCGATAAATTCAATAACTGTTGTTTTGTTCACTTTAAACTAAATATACAAACTTAAAAACTTTAGCCATCTCAAAACACTAATTTTGATAAAGATGTTGATAATTTCATTAATAGATGCTTCATTTAATTTAAATTAACATACCGTCCATAGCTTCTTCAAATCCTTCAAGGTGTATTAACTTAAACTTGGAATCGTTATTTTTGTAAACAGCGATTACAGTAACATCGTACCCTCTATCCACTAGGGCATTCATCAGAGTTTGGGCAGGAGCAAAGTGGCTGAACGAAGCCACGTGAAAAATGCCTAAAATTTTCCCCGAATGTGCGACGGCCAATCCTAAATATATTAAGATGAAGACTTTCATTCTGTAGCCGGTTTTACAGCTGATGTCTAAAATTGAACTAACATGAACTAAGGGCACATTCCAAATGGCGCGTATGTTACATATCTTACATAATAACCGTACTCATTAAAATATTTTACACGTGCTGCAGTTAGGCGCCTATAATATTTAGAAATTTCCGAACATTTTGCGCTCTTTTTACAGGAAATGATATTAATTTACAATACTGCTCATTATTATTCAAAAAAACATTTGTAATGTTTATTGAGAGTCCTAGATACCATGCGTATATTAAAAAGCTGTTTTTTATTTTACTATAGTCAACACATTACCCTTTTACCGTGACGTCGCAAAAAACAAAATAAAGCGACGAAGGCGCATGTCTGCCCATTTTTTTTATAAATCTGTCAGTGAGAAGTCAAATTTTTATAAAGTTTTGAAGAAAATAACATATAATTAGAAAAATGGAAAAATTCCCAGTATACAGGGTGCCCGTATTTCGACAGAATGTATGGGGATCTCAGTTATTTGAAGAGATAGAGAGTCTGTTAAATTGGGGCGTATTTTAGGGCCTAACAATACTCTGAAAACAATTTTGAAATATATTTGTTTGTTTTCGAGATATCAACAAAAAACTGATTTTTTTGAATCTTCACATTTAGAACGTTGACAATATACAGGCACTTTTTAATGAGGAATCTGCTACTATTTAAGATAACTATAACATTTACCTGGGACCATAGCCAACTTTTGTTTTTCTTATGAGCGCCATTTACTTCATGTTTTTTGAAAGAATATTTTTTTTCTAAACTCACTGATGTACCACACTCATTATTTATTTTAGATTTGATATTTAAAATTATATTTTCTTTTTTGCAAAGAGTGCCTTGGAAACAATGACGTCATATCTGTTAATCAATAAAATCTTGACAGCAGTCAATCATTGTTAGCACTCATAATTAAAAAATAACTGTTATTCTTTTGTAATAATAGGAATAAGTATCGATTATCACATAAAAGTTGCACTAAATTTATTCTACTTTTATTATTATTATTCAAAAACTATTCACAAAAATAGTAATTCTTGCATTTTTTCGCTACATCTCGGTTAATATTGATCACCATCACATCTAAGCGTTATATATTTTTAACTTTACTGTAAATCAGTGGTTTATACGGGTGGCGCATGAAGTAAAATTTCGAGTTTAGAAAAGCCCCGTGAAAATTTGCCTCGGGTCGCTGCGCGACCTTCGACAAATTTTCTACGCGGGGCTTTTCTAAACTCGAAATTTTACTTCATGCTTAGTCTGGGAGTGGAAGACACTCGTTAGTTTAAAATACATCACAACTGTTAAAATATGTATCGTCGGATGCCCGTCTTCAGGGGTAATATGTAAGCAAATTATGGGTTGTAGGAGTTGTCAAATAAGTAAGTTACTCAACTATTTCCAAGGCACTCTTTACAAAAACCAAAAGATAATAATTTTACATATAAAATGTACAATAAACTATAAGTGTGGTACATCATTGAATTCAGAAAAGAATATTCTTCTAAAAATAATGAAAATGCAAAATGGCGATCATAAGAGAAACAAAAGTTGGCTATGGTCCCTGGGTAAATGTTATATTTATCTTAGAATAAAATATGTTACTAGATTAATCGTTAAAAAGTGCCTGAACAATGTCAAAGTTGTAAATGTCTGGAATCAATAGTTTTTGAATAAAAAAATAAAAACAAAATACATTTTTGGACAATATCTCAAAACGAAAGAAGATATTTCAAATTTGTTTTTAGATTATTATTAGGCCCTAAATTACGCAACTTTGCCCCATTTTAACCGACTCTCTATCTCTTCAAATAACCGAGATCCCCATACATTCTGTTGAAATACAGACACCCTGTATATTACTGGGAATTTTTCTTTCAAGTATACATACGCTGTACATTTTCCGACATCCGTTGTTTTATAAAAGAGTTTAATTTGAAGCTTTAAAGGAGTGTTGTCCACTCCCAGATTAAGCATGAAGTAAAATTTCTAGTTTAGAAAAGCCTGAAAATTTGGTTTGGCGCATAGGTATAAAACATTGGTTTTAAGTGAAGTCCGAAATATACATCTTTGGCATACTGCTTTAGTGGCATATTGTAAACTTCGCAATATTTCAGTGTTTTATACGCGTGGCGCATGAAGTAAAATTTCGAGTTAAGAAAAGCCTGAAAATTTAGTTTGGTCGCTTTGCTTCGCTACGCAACCAAACCAAATTTTCAGGCTACTCTTAACTCCAAATTTTTTTTCATGCTTAACCTGGGAGTGCAAAACACTCGTTTAAAGCTTCAAATTGAACTCTTTCATAAAAACAACGAATTTCTAAAAATGTGGAGCACATATGATGACTTTGATATTACATTTTACGAAACAACACACTCTTGCCCTTGAGAAACTCGAATCTTTTCTTGTTCAAAGAACTTTGAAACATTAAAAATAAGTGTTAGAGGATGTTCGTTATATGGTGACATTTTTAATTATTTTGACAAGTGTAGGCACAGTTGCGAGAGAAAAAAGTACTAGTTTTTTTCTCTCGCAACTGCAGGGAGCATTAGCCACATCTAAAATATAATTTATTTTTCTTGTAAAACAAACAATCTACATGTACAGGTAAACAACAATATTTTTGTTTTCCAACAAGACGGCGCTTTTGTTGACATCCACTTCATTAGCACTGTCGTCTTCTTCTGCGAAATTAATGGCCCTGGCTTCGAAGCCCTGTCGACCAGTCACAGCAATCAGATGTTTTCTTTCTTCGTTTTTCATAGATCTGGTGTTAGTAGGAGAACATGTAGCACAAACATAGAATAAAATAATTCAAAGAATTAGATATATATGTTATTCTCAGATAGGAGTTTATATAATAATATATAGGTGTCAATTGTCGGGTTACATAAAACAGAGGTAAAAATTAAAGAAGAATATAAGGTTCTGCATTTTTCGTAGTAATTTCTGCATTCGAAAAATATATGATTTAGATCACCCCACCCGCCACAACTGCAATTTGGAGATGGAACTTGTCCTATTCTATAGAGATGTGACGGAGATGAATTATGAAAAGTTTTCATTTTAATTATGGTAGTAATTAATCTTCTTCCCAAAGCTTTTTTACTAAAAAACCAAGGACGTGTGGGGATGGAGTGTTGTATGCTATAATATTTAATATGATTCTGAGATGAATTCCAGAATGTTTGCCATTTTAAGAAAACACTTTTTTTTAATACAGGGTAATAATCTTGGTGCGGGGCACTAAAGATTACAGGATCCAGATGATGACCTCTTCTAGCATTTCCGTCAGCCATTTCATTTCCTATTATATTTCTGTGGCTAGGTATCCAACATAAATTAATTAAACACTGAGATGTTGTTATCAAATTGAAGTAAATTGCTCTAATTTCAGTGGAAAGTATGGAGAGATGTTGATCTATTCCCATACGTTCCAATGATTGTAAGGCACTTTTAGAATCAGTATAAATTACTGATTTTTGTATATTTGACTGTCTAATAATCATTAAACATTCTTTTATAGCTGTTAATTCTGCTGTTAGTATTGTAGAAGTAGATGCTATTTTAAAAGAAGAAGAAACATAATTCTCAATGTATATTCCGCAAGCACATGAAACAGGTGAAGAAAGCTTAGACCCATCTGTAAAACACAGTGTAAAATTAGGCCATCTTTTATTTGTTAATTCATCAAATTCTTTATTAATAAAAGGGTTTGGGTGGATTTTGGGTAAGCCTATATCATAAGTAATCTTTAATGGATAAAAATATGAAAAATAAGAAGATTTGTAACAACGGATACATGGGGATTTTATGACATTAAAAGACAAAGATAGTGCAAAATTTTCTATATGGGGAAACAAAGGTTTACCTTTGGCCAACAAATTATTATGTAATTTACTCAATGACTTAACTACGGGCTCATTATTATATGCTGTGCATTTTAAAAAATATTTTCTGCATAAGTAAGAGAAACGGAGGGGTATTGGAGGAATCCCACTTTCCACTTCCAGGGCTCGGGAGGGAGAGGATCTCATAGCTCCCAGGATAACCCCGAGACATGAGGTTTGCATTTGACCAAGAGTTTTAGTATTGATTTTTGACAAAGGTACTCAATACGTGATCTGATTAATGATTTATAAAAGGTAAGCAAAATAACAGGATCTGATCCCCACCAAGCATGAGAAAGTGTTTTAATCATATTTAATATATTGGAAACCTTTGATTTAAGATCTTGAATGTGGGAATTCCACTTTAGTTTTGAATCAAGTATTAATCCTAAGTATTTCACACTTTGGACTTTTGGAATAGGAGTATCATTAAATTTTAATTGATAATTTAATATATTTCTTTTCTTTGTAAATATTATGTTCTGAGATTTATGGGGCGAAAGATTTAAACCATTACAGAAAAGCCAATCTGAGAGCTCAAACAAAGCATTGTTTATTCTATTATACAGTGATTGTATGTTACTACCTGAGCAATAAAGAACCACATCATCTGCATATTGCATTATATAAATAAAATATATAAAGAAGAGGACTAAGGACAGATCCCTGTGGAAGACCCACGAAGGAGTATCTAGGATTGCTAAAGGAGTTATCTTGTTTCAGATAAAGAATTTTAAATCGAATAAGGGACCAAATGCATTTGATAATCTTTACCGGAATCCCTAAAGTCATTAATTTTCTTACCATAATAGAAGGTATAACAGAATCAAAAGCGGCAGATATATCTAAAAATAATGCTACTGTTGATTCTCCCTTCAGAAATGCAGAATGAATATCTGATGTTAATTTAATAATATTATCCAAGGTACTCTTTCCCTTCCTAAATCCAAACTGCATAGAAGGGTATATATGATTTCTTTCTGCCCACCAATCTAACCTAGTTTTGATGAGGTGTTCAAAAGTTTTCCTTACACAGGACGTCAAAGAAATTGGACGGTAATTAGAGGGGTTATCTGGGCTTTTACCAGGTTTCAGGATTGGACAAATTATCTGTTTTATCCAGACTTCAGGAATTGTCCCTGTTTCCAAAATATTATTGAATATTCGTAGTAATTCCATTTTACCTGAAAATGGTAAATTCCCAATCATTGAACATGTAATCTTATCAATACCCGGAGAAGAGTCTTTAACTTTACTAAGTACAGCATTAAGTTCTTGTAATGTAAAATTAGAAGCAACAAATGAATATGGACTAGTGGTGCACTCAAAGTTATACACATTTTCAACATATGGTGGGGTAAGATTATTAAAAAAAATTTCTATAGCTTCATAGTGAGGAATTTTTGAAGAAGGAGGAAGAAATGATTTCCTATATATTTTTATTGTCTTCCATATTGATAAGATAGGGGTATCTCTTGATAAGGATTCGCTAAATTTTATGAATGATATTTTCTTTTTATTCTTAAAAAATTTTTTAGAATAAGCTATAGCCCTCTTGGACTCTACAAAATTTTCTGTTTTATTAGCATAATACTTCTTAATTGCATTTTTTCTTAATAATTTGACTTCTGTACAAGATGAATCCCACCAAGGACATCTAGGAAACCTAGTAAAAGGATTTGTATAAGGTATCCAATGATCAGCAGCTTCGTTTAATTTACTAATAAAGGATGCATAGTTAACTTCTTCATAGAAAAAGGACTCAAGTTCTGCCATAGGTATCATGTAATGTATGACAGGAAATGAAAGAAGCCAAGGAGGGGGAAGCTATAGAAAGATCAATTATACTAGGTTTAAGATTTGGTCCTATTAAACGAGTAAACTTGTTATCATTTAAAATAACCAAGTCGTGGGTATCTACAATTTGACTCAGAATTTTACCTGCAGGATTAGAATATACTTTATTTAATACTTTCAGATGACAATTAAAATCTCCTACCCATAGAGTTGAAGATCCGAAAGACAATAAATATGTCCATGTAGTTAAAGGGCATATTACAGATGGTGGTATGTATCCAGAAACAAGAACAAACTGATCAAATTTAATAATAACAAATTGAGCATTTTCAGGGATTAGGGTAAAATTGGGGAGGATTTCTTTATATAAGATAGATGGTCGAATTAAAACTGCAATTCCATCTTTTGAATCTTGTCTGTTTTTCAAAATAGGAATGTATCCATTTACCTTAAAATAACTTGTATCATTAGTCCAAGTTTCAGACAAGCAAATTATGTCCGGATTTTCTATTAATACTAAATCACTTAGGTTGGCTCTATTTGAGTTATAACTTCTTATATTCCACTGAAGAATTTTAATTTTCATCTCCAGTGGAGAGGTTTTGATAAGGAAGAGAAGAAGAACGTTTATTTAGAGTGTCGACTGGAATGAGGTTAAATACCTTTTCTATGAAAATGGATGGATTTGCACGGTAAAGTTTTTGTATAATTTCTAGAAATTGATTGTCATCACATTCAAATTCAGAGTTTGCGGTTGTGGGAGAATTAAAGTTAAAGCACAATTTTTTTGGTGTAGGGGAATTTTGTGATTAGATTATATCTCTATGTTGTTTTACTATAGGATCAACCTCTTTTGGGGAGGATGGCCTTTTTTTCTTTGGAGTGTTTACTATAGTAACGAAGGAAGAACTGAAATTTGATTTTGGAGATTGTGAGATGTGTGAGTGAAGTTTGGTTGAAGAGGGGGAAAGTTTCGAGGTAATAATGAGGGATTTGGAGCAAGGGGGGGCAGGAGACGCGCGAGAGGGGAAATATCCGCAAGGCCCAGGGACTTTTATTCGGGACGCGAAAATGGAGGGAAACCAGGAGTCCGAATCTGGGGCAAACTTGTACGACTACATAACCTGGTACGGGCGGACTTTAGATGGTAACCTCACCGCGTGGAAATGATTTGAAATAATAAGAAAAAACTCACCTCTCGTCCGGTGACTCTACTCAGCACACACTTTAAACATAAACTGTTAACTTCATCAATTGTTTACTGTCGTTTGTTTGCATGTTTTTTGTTTTTACACGGTTGCTTAATTTTACGCGCCCTTACGCATCCCCAGGTGACCATGCACGGTAAAAAAAAAATCATAGAATGTAAGGGATGGATAGACAATCAGTAATAAATTACTTATAATTATGGTAATTTTATTAATAAAACCAAAATATATCAATTATTCGTGTTTTTAAGTTAATATAAGTATGTAAGAATATATTAAACCTCCCATTCAAACGTTGTTCTTCCGTTTTCCCAAAAATCGAGTAGAAAATGTTTAGAGCCACTGATAGCACTTCCGGTATCTAATTTGGCGCCTAAATTTGAATGAGTGTTGTCAATCAAGTTTTGAATGTTTTCTTACCATACATGTACTTTTTCTTTTTAGTATACATGTCCTGATGTATGCCCTCTGTTCATGCTAGGCATTCGATATTTTCATAAAAGTGTTTAATTTTAAACATTTAATCAGTGTTTCCACTCCTTGATTAAGCATGAAGTAACATTTCGAGTTTAGAATAGCCTGAAAATTTGGTTTGGTAATGGGTAAATGAGTAAAATATATCTCAAATCAACTAATATATTTTTTTGAATAACAATTATAGAAATATAACACATTTAATCACCTTGTCCTGTGGGAATATCGATGCCGCTTCCATAAATGACACATTGTAGCGCGACATATATTCTTTTATTTTCTTTTTGTCTGATGAACTCTGGGCAACACCTGTCCTTAGACAAAGTACCCATTTCTGCGGAGAGGTGGTTACCTTTACAGTATATACATTTGGGATGTTGAAGGGGGCACTGAGAAGTTTCATGATCTGATGTTCCACATTGAGCGCATTTATTTTTGCTGTTGCAAATTTTTTTTGTGTGGCCGTATCTCAAGCACTTTTAAAGTGCAAAATAATTTTATTAATTTAGGAAGGAATGTACAACGGAATGTGGCAACTACTGTATGTGTGTTTATGAAATTTTTCTGATTAATCACTTTCCTCTTCCACCTTCTCACATGCAATGTGCTAAACTCATTTAAGTCATTTAGGTTTTTCAATATCTCTTCCTCTGTGAAAACAGGATCTACATCCCTTATAATCCCCTTTACTGAAATTAATTGAGACGGTATGAATGCTTTTAAATAATTATTTTGTGAAAATTCCCGATCTTGTAATAATTTATTTGCATCTGAAAAATTACTAAATTGAGCACAAACTCTATTCCTTCCCCTTCGGGAAGTTGTAATCCTGTATCCTCTTTTATATAAAATATTACCAATCACCATCTCATGAAGAGAGGGGGAGGAATTTGGGGTTGAAATTTTTTCTAAGTATAATTAATATGGAGCACGGTCAGTGATTCTAAAACAATGTATTTCCTCCATGTTATTACCTCTAGAGGATACCCCGGGAGATCCTGAGAGTCCCGAAGCCTCATTCAATTGAGCAATTAACGAATTAGAGTTAGTTTCTTCCATATCTACATCCAGAGGGGGGATGTCAGGGGGCTCCGAGCCCCCTATGACATCAGTCATCAAATCAAATTATTTTCTCCAATATTTAAACAGAAATTAAAAATAGAACTCAGAACAATAGAAAAGAACACAAAAAAGTTTAGATAAAAAAACAACACAGACTCACGTGTACAGTACAAGAGGTTATCACGACCTATCTCGACGACGTACGAAAGTCGAATCTTGAGGCATGTCGATGGTAATTAAATTTCCTTTGACATTTCCGCAGATTTGTCAATTTGATTGACAATTGAAAAATCAAAGTGAGTCAAGTTCACATAGCTAAATATTTTGTTGTACTAGTTTTTTTCTCTCGCAACTGTACTTACACGACAAAATAATCATGCAAGCTTTCATTTAAATATCGAAATGCCAAACAGTTGCAGGTTTTCTGTTGCAACGAACCTTCGTTAAGTAAACAAAGAAAAAAGTTCATGACGTCAGGGTAGAAAGGTAATGTGTCGAGTATACTGTGATCAGCCAAAAATTGACCCCCCTTTTTGGGGTCCCAGGAATCCGAATCAAGTGTTATCTCAATGATGTCGGTCTGTGGCACGATTTTAGCAAAAATGGCTCATGGGATTAACATAAAATGTTGTATTTTGGTTCTATTCTATATCTCAATATCTTGCGCCTAGTTAATAATTGGTAAAGAGCGGAAACCGGAAGTTTATGTTTACTCTTAGCGTTTTCTTCGTATCTCGTAAATTATTATTTGGATTTTAAATAACCTGGTCTTAACATTAGCGCTATTCAGATAGCTTACCTTACAAGTGGGGTATCATGTAGGTCGACATTTTTTAAATTTATTTTAATTTTTATTTATTTATTTAACGGTGGTCTACCGTAGAATATAACATCAATATTACAATAAATAAAACATTAAACATTAGAGATAAAATATGAACAATAAAATATAAAAACACATACATTTAAAACAACAAAATATATAAATATATATACCGGGTGTTGACTTGGCGAACGCAACATAGAAAATCCCATGTACATTTTGAAATGTTCAAATTTTGGCTCCCCTATTTATTTTAGAAACAAAATGTATTTACCTTTTTTGTAGAGGGAACATTTCTGAATTCATTCGTGTTAACGTTTATCACTTTACGTTTCTCTAAGTTTAAATAATTAAGAAAAAGTAATGTGATTTTATAAAAATAATGACATGCCATTAATGTAAATATTTTCGAAATGATTTACACTATACAAGAAAAAATCCTCCTAATAAAGTGGTATTATGCAGACAACGACAAAAAATATAAATCACATTATTTTTTCTTAATTATTTTATCTGTAAATTTTCTGACATTCTTTGATTTTTAAAAGAGTTCAATTTGAAGCTTTAAACGAGTGTTTTCCACTCCCAGACTAAGCATGAAGTAAAATTTCGAGTTAAGAAAAGCCCTGTGAAAATTTGTCTCGGGTCGCGAAGCGACCCGAGACAAATTTTCCGGGCTTTTCTAAACTCGAATTTTTACTTCATGCGCCACGCGTATAAAACATAGATTATAAGTGAAGTTCGAATATACATAAATTTGACAATATTATAGTGTTTTATATGCGTGGCGCATGAAGTAAAATTTCGAGTTTAGAAAAGCCCAGAAAATTTGTCTCGGGTCGCTGCGCGACCCGAGACAATTTTTCACTGGGCTTTTCTAAATTCGAAATTTTACTTCATGCTTAGTCTGGGAGTGGAAAACTATTGTTTAAAGCTTTAAATTGAACTTAAAAAAAAACAGGGAATATCCGCAATTGTTGTATCAATTCCATGGCATGTCATTATTTTTATAAAATCACATTACTTTTTCTTAATTATTTTAACTTAAAGAAACGTAAAGTACTCAGTGTGAACATTCATAAATTTAGAATTTTTCCCTCTACAAAAAAGTGAAATACATTTTGTCTCTAAAACAAATAGGGAAGCCAATATTTGAACATTTTAAAATTAACATGCGATTTCCTATGTATATACAAATTATTTTTCTTGTGATTAAACTTGAGTTTTTAAAAAGGATTTTATTATCAAAACTACGTCTTACATCAAACAGAACAATTACAAGACTGAAATAATTATTATATGAATTACAATACAGTACACTTATCTAAAGAGAGTAATATAAGAAGCTGGTTACATTATGCTGATGCATGCGTGCATATGCATCCTAGACAAAGGAATAAGAATATTTATGTAAGAGAATTATATAGGGTGAGCGATTGCTAACTCCTCCCCCCTTAAATTTAGGACCCCCCCGGAAGATGGAAATCGATTGATGTATCTTTTGGTGGTTGTGTCGTCTTCGGCAGCGTCTTCTTTCTTGATTAGATCCAGCGTAATGGTATCCTGAACCAACCAAAATAAACAGGTATAGGATCGACGTCCAGATACTTGGAGTGTAGATATGTTGATTTTCCGTAATTATCGGAATCTGTTGTAGTACAGGGATTTTTTGAAGATTCAGTTTTCATAGAGATATCTTGAATGTTGGGAAGTTAATTTTGTTGAAATGTAGTTCGCTGCTCCTTATTATGGCTGGACTGCCAAAGGTCGCGTCTTGATAAGAGATTTGATGTCCTCTGAAGAATGCTTCGCAGTTTCCTTTTTGTATTAGATAAATACCGATTATATTTTTATTTTCGGTTCCATGTTTACAGCTTATTTTGATGTCTTCTTTAACGGGAAATACAGCTAGGTATTGATTTATGAAGGGTAGAATTTCCAGATGATTTTCTTCGATGTGCAGAGTAGTATATTGACAATTTTTGTTATTTCCGGTCAGCAGAATTTGTTTTTCACATTCGGCCTTATGGCTTGTGAGCAAGTGTCTGGACATTCGTAATAATTTATACCTTTTGTACATAAGCGGTCTAGAGGCCAAATCTTATCGTCTTTTGGTTTTAATAAGGTATTTACGTTAGGTATGATTGTTATAAATTTATTCTCAAACTTCTTAGGAATAGAATTTAAGTAATTCAATTCAAATTCAGTTTCATAGTATATTGGAATTGATAGGAAATAACTAATTTTTGTTGATTCGATTTTACAATTTACTTTAATAATTGATTCAAAATCTAGTACGTTTTCATATTTTAATTCAAATGGTAATTATTTATTATAATAAGTGGAAATTCTTTTAAGTTCAGAAAATAAATCCTTGGGGTTTAGGACGCTAGGGTGAAGTGATCCTAGTTTACAGAACGTGATTGAATTTTCAATATTTTCTATAATTTTTAAGATTGAATTATATAAAATAATTAATTGATTGAATAAGTCTTTGGCAAACAATATACACTTAATTGTTTAATTCTGGTTTGCAGAATATCTTCGTTATGTTCAATATTTTCGACAGTTTCATTAATTCTTTTAATAAATTCGTTATTTAGGCTATAGCCAAATTGAATTTGATTTTTAAGGAGATTTTGGTTTTGTTGTAAGTGAATCAAAATTTCGTCTATTCTCTTACCGTCGTTGGCATCCAAATTTCCTGAAATTCTTTTAACAATTGTGCCTAGACCATTGATCAATCCTCGCTTGTTTCTATGGGTTATCAGAACGTGTGATTTAATATTATTAATTTTATTATAGATTTCGTTCACGGAGAATATTAAACTTTTATTATAGTTTGCGAAATCTCTTCCGTACATGGAGATATTTTTTAATGAATTTTCCAAAAGGCTACGTTGGGTATCTAATTTATTAAGTTAGGTAAAAATTGGTATTAAGTTGTACCTTTTTGGAGTTTAGCGGATCCCATGCTAATTGGGAGTATTCCAATATTATTGGTGATATTTTTCATTTCTGTTGCCTGCGTCACGCTGACGAGGAAGAACCTGTAACGGAATCGTTGGGGTTAGGTTCATTTAGATAAATATTAATTTCAATATTTGATTCATCAAAAATATATAACTAATCATTGATTTTACAATTTTGTAGTCTAATATATCCAAACCACAGCCCAATTTTGGTATTGCTAATTTAGTTAGGTTATTTAATTCACAGAATTTTCTTAAATTTATTAGAGATAAAAATAGGTCTTTGTAAGACGGTTTATTATAATACTTTTCTTTTGTAATTAAATACAGGAGGTATTGTTCCTCGCTTTTGAAATAAGCCACTGAATGTAGTTCAGGGTTTTGCGCTTTCAACAATTCGACTTGACCGAATTTTTGTTTTTGCTATTCCGGCACTCATGTGTAAATCTTTGCTTACGCAGTGAGCTAATGAAATTTTTTTTGATGCGGAAAATAAATTGGCTTTAATTTCCTTTACGTTTTTACTACTAAAGCTTTGTTGATTATTTTTAAAATTATCATAGTTAAATAATAGTGTGTCATCGATTACTTTATCTAATTTCTTCCTCTTAACTCGAGGTCTTTTAATATTGGACAGGTGAATTTTTTCAACTGTGTTATGATGGCTAGGATAAATCTTTGCTGTTTTAAATTTTTTATTTACACTTTCTATTTTTTTGCAGTCTTTGACTGTTTTTGTTTATTTTTGACTATTATTTTTTCTTCTATATGAGGTATTTCCTCACGATTTTTATTACATCTTTCTAGTACTTTTTGTTTATTACTTTGTAATCTTTCATTGATGTTTTCATACAATATTTTTACTTTATTTTTATGATTTGTGACGTAATTATTTATTAAATGAGTTTCTAAACTAATATCGAAAGAGTCACCTAAATCTTTTATGTGTCCTGAAATTATTTCAAATGGTTTTAATTTGGTTACAGAGTGTACAGAGTTGTTGTACGCGAGAAGAGCATAATTAATTTTTATTTCAATAGATTCCTTTTTATAATTATCTTGATTATTTAATAATCTAATATGTTCAATTATTGTTGAATGTATTCGTTCAACTACGCCATTGGATTCTGGGTGTTGCGAGCTTTTAAAATGTAAATTTACTTAATGTAATTCGAGCAACTCTTTAATTACGGAATTCTTGAATTCCAAATGATTATCAGCGATAATCGTATTAGGTACACCGTGAATGGTAAAGAATTTGATTAAATTATTAGCAATTTCTATTGCTTGATACGAATTTAGTCTATACATCTGTGTGTATTTAGAAAATGAATCTATAATAGTTAAACACTTTGCACCTTCTAATGCGATGCTATCGATGTGGACAATTTCAAAAGGTCTTACAGCAGTTGGGGTTAAATTAAATTTTGTTTTTATGGGGTTTCTCTCATATTTACATACTAAACATATTTGACAATTATTTATATAATTTTGGATAGTACGCCTCATATCCTGCCAATAAAATCTTCTTTTTAATTGAGACTCTCATCGATTCCGCGGTGATTAGTTTTCTATGCAATAGACAACAATTTGTGTGTTTCCAAGGTCAAATATCACAACCTGTCGACCTTAAACAAGGGATCCCTCAGGGAACAATTCTAGGGCTCTTATTGTTTGTCTTGTATACAAATGACTTGTGTGTTAATGTCACAAAAGCTAGCACTTATCAATATGCTGATGATACCACGCTTATAAGTAAACAGACACCACAGGAGCTGGGATTCGAAGAGGAAGCAGTAGAGTGGTTTAAAAATAACAATTTAGCTATTAACACTAACAAAACCGAATTTATGAGCTTCTCACTATGCAATAGAAATAAGAACGATAGTATAAAGTTCCTTGGAGTAACCCTTGACCCTCAATTATTATGGGATAAACACATAGAGACATTAAGCAGTAGATTGTGTAAAAACGTTTACCTACTGCGTAAGATATCAGAGTATTCTTATCCCAGCACCGTAAGTGCCGCCTATTTTGCCTACATACACTCCTTAATGGTGAGTGACATACTTTTATGGGGAGGCATGTCGTCCAGCAGGAGGGTATTTTTACTACAAAAGAAGGCCATAAGAATAATCGCGAAACTAAATTTTAACGATAGTTGTAAAGGTTATTTTAGTAAATATAACATAATTACTGTGCCGGGGCTCTATATATATGCCTGTTTGCTGTACATGCAAGATAAAAAAGTACACATTATTGCAATGAAAACAATCACGAATACAATACTCCACATAAATCCCAGGTACTTATACCAGCACATCGCCTAAATAAAACCCACAAAAGCTTCATTGTTCAAAGTATTCAGTTCTATAATCACCTACATGATAGTATTAAACAGTTTTCAAACATAAAATTCAAAACGAGTATCAGGAAAATGCTAATAAAAGCCGAATTATATAGCGTAGAGGACTATTATAAGATAAACCTTTGAATTGGCAATTTTAATTTGTTTGTAATTTTTGTAATTTTTGCCATTCTAATATGTTTGTAATTTTTGCCACTTTAATATTTTAATATGTTTGTGACTGTATATTAATTTATTCTATGTTATCTTAGTGTTTTCAATATTTTAATATTTTTAATATGTTTGCAACTATATATACATATATTAATTCTACCTAGCTCAGTGTTCAAACACTTATATTTTCTTTTACCTCGACAAATGTAAACTTTTATATATGTTACACGAATAAATCTTACTCTTACTCTTTAAACTCAACAAGTATATTTGACAGTATCTTATGAATGTCATCTTCTGCATTATATGACTCACCAGTCGAGGTTGAAGAGGTTATGTCTGGTTGGCAACATATTAAATTCCTCTGTTCGTTGACAAACGTTCCTGGTTGCTTGATGATACAATTGGAGTGGTAATCACGGTCACAATTAGCACACGTAACATATTTGGCTACTTTAACTTTGCATATAGAATAATATACTTCGGAGACAGATTTGCGCGTTGACGCACCCATCACAGCGTTGTGAATTCTCTAAGCTCTAAGACTGTTTCTAAGACTGTTTGCAAAGAAGTCAAAATTACTGCCTATCGTATTCGCGTCTCTCAGCATTCGCGTGGCTGCAGAAAAACTGCACTTTCTCGTAACGTTCGAGGGGGTACGAAGATCCCTAGAAGAGCGAGCAAGTCAGGGTAGTCTATAAGGCCAATTAAGAGTTTGTAGACCAAGATAACGTCTGCGTTGAGATGTCTTATATCAAGCGTCGCAGAATCAAGCGCAGAAAGAATTTCGGTATATCTACCGGTTAGATTAAACTTAAATGAAATGAACCTTATAAACTTTTCCTGTACTTGCTCTATCGTATGTTTGTCGACTGCCGTGTAAGGTGACCATACACTCGAACAATACTCGAGGTGCGGACGAACCAAAGAATTGTAAAGGGTACTTAGGGTCCTAGTGTTACCGAATTCGCTTGCATTTCTTTTTACGAACCTTAGCACCTGGAAAGCTTTAGATGCTATATTAGATATATGCAAACTAAATGAGGAATGATGGCATTTAAGTTTATAAGGGGCGCCTGATTTTGGATGCCAGTTACCCCCGAGTCGGCCCTGCGCACAACGCACCATTAGTTCCCCCTATTAATCGTGTTAAAGGAATAAATAAATAGATATCGCAAAAATTTAATTACTCCAAAAAGAATATTACAAATATGTTTTTTATATATGTGCGATATCAGTTTTTCCGGCATCGTTCTCATCAGCATCCTTATCCTCTGGTAGATCATCATTGGATGGAACGGTTTCAACATCTTGAGATGAATCCGATGATGATGATGATGATGATACACTTTCCGGAATGGCATTAAGGACAGATTCTTCTTTGCAAGGATGGACAGTTTTCAAAACAACTTCTTTAACCGGAATTGCGAACATATCCTGAAGAATATCCTGAATATCGTCCATGACCCGTTTTCTTTCTTCAGTTTGTGTAGCTCGCAATTGGTCATAATCTAAAATGATTACAGTTTAATAATAATATCGTTTGATAAACATTTGTAGAATTAAAAATAAAAAAGTAAAGTAAATGTAGTTAAATAGTTAAAATGTATCATAAAGTAACCGCCTCCACCACAAAATATTTGTTGAATGTTTTGTTGTTTAGATATTTAATATTGTATCGATTATACATGGTGCCTGTATTTCAACAGAATGGATGGGGATCTCGGTTATTTGAAGAGATAGAGTCTGTTAAATTGGGGCAAAGTTGCGTATTTTAGGGCCCAATAATAATCTAAAAATAAAATTAAAATATCTTCTTTCGTTTTTGAGATATTGTCAAAAAACGGATTTTTTGAAATTTCGTTTTTATTTTTTTATTCAAAAACTATTGAATCGAGACATTTACAACTTTGACATTATATAGGCACTTTTTAACGAGAAATCTAGTAACATATTTTATTTTAAGATAACCATAACATTTATCCAGGGACCATACCCAACTTTTGTTTTTCTTATGGGCGTCATTTTGGATTTTCATATTTTTTGGAAGAATATTTTTTTCTGAATTCACTGATGTACCACACTTATAGTATATTGTACATTTTATATGTAAAATTTATATTTTTGTTTTCTGTAAAGAGTGCCTTGGAAACAGTTGAGTAACTCACTTATTTGACAACTCCTAGGACCCATAACTTGCTTACATATCATCCCTGAAGACGGGCATCCGACGATACAGATTTTAACAGTTGTGATGTATTTTAAACTAACGAGTGTCTTTCACTCCCAGACTAAGCATGAAGTAAAATTTCGAGTTTAGAAAAGCCCCGCGTAGAAAATTTTCAGTGGGGCTTTTCTAAACTCGAAATTTTACTTCATGCGCCACGCGTATAAACCACTGATTTACAGTAAAGTTATAAATATATAACGCTTAGATGTGATGGTAATCAATATTTATTGAGATGTCGCGAAAAATGCAATAATTATTTATTTTGTAAATAGGTTTGGAATAATAATAATAAAAGTAGAATAAATTCAGTTTGTACAACTTTTCCATAATGTTGATATTTAAGTTATCATATTTTAAACGGGGAAAGATGATGGACAGCACCCATTTTTTACTTTATGTTTTCCCACTGAGCAAAAAACAAACAAATAACGTTATATCAACATTGTAGCAACATTAAACGTTGTTTTAATGTTGATGAAACATTACTTAACCGGATTTGCTCAGTGGGTTGTGTGATAATCGATACTTATTATTATTATTACAAAAGATTGACAGATATTAATTAATTTTGACTGCTAACAATGATTGACTGCTGTCAACATTTTGTTGATTAATAGATATGACGTCATTGTTTCCAAGGCACTCTTTAAAAAAAATATATAATAATTTTAAATATCAAATCTAAAATATGAGTGTGATACATCACTGAGTTAAGAAAAAAATATGAAAATCCAAAATGACGCCCATAAGAAAAACAAAGTTGGCTATGGTCCCCGGGTAAATGTTATAGTTATGGTAAACAAAATATGCTACTAGATTCCTCATTAAAAAGTGTCTCTATATTGTCAAAGTTCTAAATGTCCAGATTCAGTAGTTTTTGAATAAAAAAATAAAAACGATTTAAAAAAAAACAGTTTTTTATTGATATCTCGAAAACAAAAAAAGATGTTTTAAAATTCTTTTCAGATTATTGTTAGGCCCTAAAACACGCAACTTTGCCACAATTCAACAGACTCTCTACTCTTCAAATAACTGAGATCCCCATCCATTCTGTCGAAATACAGTCACCCTGTATTTCATTGTTTATTTTTATTGACAACAATTTAATTAATATTAACAGTTTTCAGTTAGTTTATTTTACCGACACTAAAAAAGACTGTTATTCCTTACTTCACTTTTTATTTGTATCGTTAAATGTACATTTTGAGACACAAAGTGCTCATTATCAATAACAGTTTGTTATTGATAATGAGCACTGTGTGTCTCGAAATGTACATCTAACGATACAAATAAAAAGTGAAGCAAGAAATAACAGTCTTTTTTAGTGTAATAATCACTTCACGTAAACTCAAAAACATACAGTTATTATTTTACCGATTTGATAAGAAAACTGCCCACTGAGCAAATCCATTTAAGTAATGTTTCATGAACATTAAAACAACGTTTAATGTTGCTACAATGTTGATATAACGTTAATTGTTTGTTTTTTGCTCAGTGGGTGAATTTTAAGTATTAACCATAAATTCGTGTCCAAACAAAAATACTTTGAATTTCCCAGAAATACCACATATATAATAATAATACGGGCTGAAAGACCTCTGGTCGATAGCCCTTTAAAGATCAAGATCAAATTTTAAGATGTATACATTTCATTCCACATTGTAAACAATTATCTTGTACTGATCTTTAATAAAGATTATTATATATATAATAATAATAATGTGTATAAATTTATTTATCTTTAAGCATTTACTGGACATAATTACAAAATAATACGTTTATTTTGATTGACAACAATTTTATTAATGTGAACATGTTTCTGTTAGTTTATTTGAACGATTTGATGAGAACACTGAATTTCAAATATTAAATATAAATAGGTTTCTAAACAAAATACTTTAAGCTTGCTAGAAATAACACATAAATAATCATATTTGATATTAGAAATATTTATTTAAACACTTACTCGACATAATTACGAAACATCAAACATACTCGATGTAGAAATGTGTATGTATTTTAAAATACCATACGAATTTCTGATCAACCTTGCTTTTAAAATAAAAAACATCTTGTCATAATTGAACAGTTGCAATATTCTAAACTTGCTTTTTACATATAATAAAATATAATATTATTCAACAATGAAATTATTGTCTATTGAAATCGTCACTTGTATCTAAAATATCGTATGTTCAATAAAAAAAATCTCTAGAGTGCCATGGAAAATATTGTAGGTTGGCAGCTCTGAAATTATACATTATAAATATTATGCCTGACGTTTTATATGTCAATTCCTAAAGCGTGTAGCCAACTTAAATTTAAAAAAAGAGATTAAATCATGGCACTCTAGAGGTTTTTTTTATTGAACATTTATCATTGTAATAACAAAACATAACATTTAAATTAGCCCCCTCAAAAATTTGTTAAACTGGAATGTTTATTTATTTATTTATTTATTTCCTCAACAGACCTAAGCCTAATTACAAAGGAAAATATAGTAAAAAAAAACAAAAAATAGTACACAATAAATCAACTTAAACCTATAACCTATAACAAATATAAATTAAGCCTAACTACAAAGAAAAATATAGTAATGCAAAAACAAAAAAATAGTATGCAATAAATCAACTTAAACCTATAACTTAAACCTATAACCTATAACAAACATAAATTAAGATTACGTACAAATTCTGGCTTACTATTATTAAAGATATCTACACCGTATTGAACCTCATGAGAAGATGTCAACATTTTTAATAACGGAGAACAGGAATGGTGAGCTGTATTCGGCTTTGCATAATAAAATGTTCTACTACCCCTAGAGGAAAACCTTGGTACAGTAATATTTAAAAGATTTAAAAAGTTAGCGTTATCAGACTCAAACTGAATAATTTTATAGAGTTCGTTGATAACAATAAATCTATGACGAACATAAATACGCATAAAGTCAAATTCAATTAGTAGATCAATATGTCTAATATCAAACGAGGGATACGAGCCATACTTACGAAAATACAAATAACGAAGAAAACGCTTCTGTATACGCTCAAGCATGTCTACATGGAGTTTTGATTCAGGTGTCCAGACACACGCACAGTAATTAATTTTACTTAAAACAAGAGAATTATACAATGTTATAACCGTAACGTCAGAAAGAAAATCTTTGCAATTACGTGTTATGAAGCCTAGCAAACGTGCGCATTCATTGGTGACGTTCTCAATGTGATGTCTGAAATTCAACTGATCATCGAATGTGATCCCTAAATCTTTAAATACATTGTCACGTATAAGAGTGACATTTGATATCTCATAATCAAAGGATGTGCGATTACGCATTCTGCCATAACTAAGTATACGGCATTTTGATGTATTGATGGACAAGCCATTTTCAGTACACCACGATGCTAATCTGTGTAAATTGTTCTGAAGATGAATACAATCTAACTCAGTACGTATTGCGCTAAATAGCTTGATATCATCAGCATATATTAGATGGTCACAGTCAAGTATGTCGGCAACTTGATTAATAAATATTAAAAATAATATTGGTCCATGTAATAATATTGGGGCAGTACAATAAGCCACCTAGGCTGCAGTGCATCCGGATCCGAAAGGAAGACGGCCCCTACAGGAAAAAAAAAATATTGGTCCAAGGTTAGATCCCTGGGGCACACCACTTGTCGCAACGTATCTATCAGACTGAAACCCTATATATGATATATACTGCTGTCTGCCCGCAAGGTACGATTTTAGTACAGAGATAATATTGCCACTGATGTTGCATTGGCTCACATAATCTATGAGCTTAGAATGAGGCATGTGATCAAACGCCTTACTTATGTCAGTGTACACAACATCCACTTGTAGACCATGATCTAATTGAGTGGAAATGTACTGAGTTAAATTAAGTAAATTACTTTGAGTACTACGTTTCCTAATGAACCCATGTTGATTAGGAGAAAGCGTTTGATCGATGCCCATATGTATGATATCAGAAATTATGCCTTCAAATACCTTGGAAAAATTAGACAGAATGGCTATGGGACGATAGTTTTTTATATTACACTTATCACCAGATTTAAAACCGGACATATTCTGGTTAGTTTCCAACAGGATGGAAAAGTACCTTTGTTTAGGATTATATTAAAAATATATGTAAGCGGTGTAACGAGATGTTGCGAGCAGTCCTTTAAGAAGAAGGCCGGAACATCATCAGGTTTTAGTTTTTTCAGTGACTTGAGGACGGATTCTTCTGATAATACGTGGGCACCCATTTGGTCCATACTAGATGCGTGGACAGATGCACTATTAGACGAATCGGTTGTGTAAACACTCTTAAAATGTAGTTGTATGAGTTACGTGAAGGTGTTAAATCACTTAATAAAACACAGTTATATTCCTTTCTTCACTTTTATTTTTCTTGCTAGATGTACATTTCGGGTACTAAGTACCCATTATCAATAGCTAACTGAATAAAAACCGATAAATGTTTACAATATATACCTACTCGGACTAGGCGGAAAAACCAAAAAAGTAATTTGCCTTTTGAAACGAATGCGGTATCTTGGAAATGGTGGTGTTGGGGATTATTCGGTTTCAGACTTGGGAGGGTTTACAATGATGTTAATGAGGGTTATCTGTTGGGTAATAAATTTAATAAGGGGTTCATTATTGGGCTTAAATCGAAATTGAGTAGTTCTGTCTTATTTTTCATCATTTCTATCGCTTCCAACATGTTTAATTGATAACTGCTGGATTCTTTTAATAATTTAACTTTATTTATGTTGAATTTGTGGGCTGTTGTCAAAGTATGATGAGCAATTGCTGATTTGTCAGGGTTTTGGCTTTTGATGTGGTACATATGTTCTTTGAATCTAATGTGCACGTTTCTTTTTGTTTGTCCAATATACAATTTAGTACAATTATTGCAATTGACTGAGTAAATCCCTGAATTCAGCAACTGGTCTTGTTTTTCAAAAGTATTACCCAATAACATTTTAAGTTTGGTATTGGTGTAATATGCAGGAATGAAATTTTTTGAATATTTTATTTAAATGTTGGTTGGTTTTTGGCTCATGAATTATTTTTATATATTTCTTATTGTTGTCTGTTTCTAAAATTGGTTCTAAAGTGGTTGTGGATTGGATGTTATGATGTCTTATGTGTCTGTTGATTAATTTTTGAATTGTTCTCTTATTATAGTTTAGATATTCTGCAATTTTAATTGTCAACAAATCTGATTATTTTGACAACGTGAAACAAATGTTAGAATCCGGCGCATATGTTGAACTAACAAAAAATCCTCTAAAAACGTATACGAACACAATCAATAACTTCCTTAAAACTCCAACATGTTTAATTGATAAAAAGCTCCCATATAAATTAAAAATCAGTAATCCAAAATTACCAAAATTATATTGCCTACCCAAAATCCATAAACCGGAAAATAAATATAGACCTATTGTCTCCAATATCAACGCACCCACGTACAAAATTGCAAAATGGCTGGTTCATGAATTCCAACAATTAAAAATAAATAACGACTTTTCCGTTGAAGATTCTTTTCAATTCACAAACAAATATTCAACAAAATGAACAATTAATTTCATTTGATGTAGAGTCACTGTTCCCCAGTATACCTATTGATATAACCATTAACATTTTAAAAGATTTATTAATTGAAAATTGCGTCCCAAAAGACAAAATAGATAATTACATTAAACTCACCGAAATGGTCATGGATTTTAACACATTTGAATTTAACGGAAAATTCTACAAACAAACATTTGGTACCGCTATGGGTAACCCGCTTTCACCATTTTTAGCAAACATTTTTATGAACCATTTCGAAAATCAGGCCAAAAACACTCTAGATTATTTTCCTAGAATATGGATGAGATACGTAGATGATATTTTTGCTATTATTGAACCAAACAGAGATATCAAACAATTTGTCAACAACCTGAACGACTTATACCCCAGTATTAATTTCACATTTGAATTAGAATTCAACAACGAACTTCCATTTTTAGATTTAATAGTAATTAGAAACAAAAATAAACTAGATTTCACTATTTTCAGAAAGCCCACACACACTTTCAATTATATTCACTCAAGTTCACACAGCCCATTTAAACATAAATTAGCTTCTTTTAATAGCATGATCCACAGAGCAGTAAAACTCCCAATTTCAAAAGAAAATAGGAAAAAAGAATTTAAATTCATATTTAAAATTGCAGAATATCTAAACTATAATAAGAGAACAATTCAAAAATTAATCAACAGACACATAAGACATCATAACATCCAATCCACAACCACTTTAGAAGCAATTTTAGAAACAGACAACAATAAGAAATATATAAAAATAATTCATGAGCCAAAAACCAACCAACATTTAAATAAAATATTCAAAAAATACAATTTCATTCCTGCACATTACACCAATACCAAACTTAAAATGTTATTGGGTAATACTTTTGAAAAACAAGACCAGTTGCTGAATTCAGGGATTTACTCAGTCAATTGCTATTGTACTAAATTGTATATTGGACAAACAAAAAGAAACGTGCACATTAGATTCAAAGAACATATGTACCACATCAAAAGCCAAAACCCTGACAAATCAGCAATTGCTCATCATACTTTGACAACAGCCCACAAATTCAACATAAATAAAGTTAAATTATTAAAAGAATCCAGCAGTTTTCAATTAAACATGTTGGAAGCGATAGAAATGATGAAAAATAAGACAGAACTACTCAATTTCGATTTAAGCCCAATAATGAACCCCTTGTTAAATTTATTACCCAACAGATAACCCTCATTAACATCATTGTAAACCCTCCCAAGTCCGAAACCGAATAATCCCTAACACCCCCATTTCCAAGATACCGCATTCGTTTCAAAATGCAAATTACTTTTTTGGTTTTTCCGCCTAGTCCGAGTAGGTATATATTGTAAACATTTATCGGTTTTTATTCAGTTAGCTATTGATAATGGGTACTTAGTACCCGAAATGTACATCTAGCAAGAAAAATAAAAGTGAAGAAAGGAATATAACTGTGTTTAATTAAGTGACTCTTAAAATGATTTGCGAAACCCTGAATGATTTCCAAAGGGGTACTTAGGGTTTGATCTTCACATTTCATATTCCCAGGTATTCTTGATTTACGTCTCTTATCTCCAATGAATGACCAAAAAGATTGTGGTTCATTAGAGATGTCCATTTCTGCATTTCTAATAAAAATGTTGTAGGCCGTTGTATTCGCGGATTTGAATTCCTTACGAATTCTTTCGAACTCATTCTTAATTTGTTGGTTTTTATGTTTTTTCCATTGTCGATGTAGCTTATTCTTCTTATTCAGTAGGTTAATTACAATAACATTATATTTTAAAGGTACTCGGGCTTGAGGGCAAAAATCTACCATAAATTACAGATCTAAAAAGCATTTTTTATTGCTAATTTGTGGGTAATCATTTAGTTTTTAGGGAAGAATTCTAATTAATAATTATCAATTTTATCGCGACAGGTTAACTTTTTAGTCAAACATAACCCCACATTTGTATTATGAGCGACTTGAACCAGTTCAGCTGAATGGTGCAACAGAAAATGTATGTGGAACTAGTTCAAGAGATGAAATTGAGGTTAACTAATATGGTGCAACCAGCCCTAAACCATAGATTTAACCCATTCAGCCCTGGGGGGATTTATTTGAAATTATTCGTGCACGCAATTATGCACTTGCGAATGATAGGTTTATTTGCATTCTTATGCGCAAATTCAACTGTTTTTTTGCGATTACCCAAACACCACTCGCAAATTGGCAGCGACTGTCAGATTCTTATTTAACTTGTGCGTTTTGAGAATTATATTCTAAAATATTTTTCAAATAGAAGCAGTTTTAAGCAGAATTACCAAGAGATCAAATGGAGTGATTAAAATACGAAACAATTAGTTTATAAAATATTGACAAAATGTAAATGGCTAAGTACTAGTATTTGTAGAGGGATCGGCAGTTTGTAAAAATACGAAAACAATATGTTATTTTACATACAGTGAATGTTTGTTTCAAGAATACATATACGCCAGACCTGGGACGAATCCTCGTAAAAAGGATTCGAATCACGATTCCGAATCACCTAATATGATTCGAATCACGAATACTCGAATAAAAAATTCGTAAGAGATAAATATGATTCGAATCAAAGATTCGAATCCTGTTTTTTCGAATCACGAATACAAATCCTTTAGGAATAAATTTTATTTTATAATTATTTTGCAACCATTAATATATAAATATCGTTACCAGTTGTTTCAACAAAAATATTCAAAACCTAATTATTTATAATTAACACTGAACATCGTTGATAACAGACTAAATATCTGATTTCCTGTTACTCTGATTAAAGATGTTTCTGAACTTCACTTCAAATTAGTGTTTGTACGCGTGGCGCATGAAGTAAAATTTCGAGTTTAGAAAAGCCCGAAAATTTGTCTCGGGTCGCTGCGCGACCCTCGACAAATTTTCTGGGGCTTTTCTAAACTCGAAATTTTACTTCATGCTTAGCCTGGGAGTGGAAACACCCGTTCAAAACTTCAAATTAAACTCTATTATAAAATCGACGAGTGCCTGAAAATTACGTAAATAAAAAATTCACTGAATAACATTAAAACCGGGAAAGTCAGAGAAAAGTTATGGAATTATATTCAAATTGACCAAAACACTAACAAAAAAGCCATATGATATTATTAAATTTTTCAAAATCAGCAGGCAAATTACAAAACACGTAAAAATTTATAAATTTAACTTGAATATTGACAAAAACAATTTAACAAAATGGGGTTTCCCACAGAAGAAAGTTATATTAAAAGGCCAGGGAAAAAAAATCTTGAATCAGGGAAATGTCGGAAAAATTTTACATTTCAGATTGTGGCTTACCATGTCAGTTTTACTTCAAATAATATTAAACAAAATTTTGGAAAGTAGATTATTATCATTTTCAGTCATTTAATGTTCTTATCAAAGCATTCGGTTTGAAGTTTGGAACGAGCATTTCCACTCCCAGACTAAGCATGAAGTAAAATTTCGAGTTTAGAAAAGCCCCGTGAAAATTTGTCGAGGGTCGCGCAGCGACCCGAGACAAATTTTCTGGGCTTTTCTAAACTCGAAATTTGACTTCATGCGCCACGCGTATAAAACACTAATTTTAGGTGAAGTTCAAAATATTCTACTAAAGCAGCATGCTAAAAAAGTGTATTCTGAACAACATATTAGATCAGTATTTAATACGCGTGGCGCATGAAGTAAAATTTCGAGTTTAATAAAGCCTGAAAACGCGACCAAACCAAATTTTCAGGCTGTTCTAAATTCGAAATTTTACTTCATGCTTAATCTAGGATTGGAAAACACTCGTTTAAGACTTCAAATTAAACTATTTTAAAAAACAAACGATTATCAGAAAAGTTACAGCTCATGCATACATGTATGTTTGTTTAAAAACAAAATTCCCAGTATGTTTATCAAATTTTAGTGATGGCAAATGCCAACGACAGGGCAGAAAGGGTTAAAGTGAAGTTCAAAATATAATTCGACTTATGTTTGATCTCATGTCAAATCCCCCCCCTACAGCCTTGGTCCAGCGATCGCGATCGACGGGTTGAATACCTGCTATATACGAGTAGATTATAAAAGGCCACATACATCTTTGAAGTAATAAGTTTATAAAAAATACGTCCAACCATACGACAATTTGTATCCACAACTATGAGCTCATGGAGAAGCACACTTCACCTAAATGCAGCATATACAAATAACGGACATAGATATTAAACGAGGTACCTTCCAAGGTGACTTGCTGTGCAGTATTTTCTCAATAACTTAGAAGTTTAAAAAACATCTTAGTTGAATTAGTACACTAAACTGCATAGTTTGCCAATTAAGACAAATTTCTATCATTAATAATAAAAACTGTTCTACTGAAAGTGGTACACCCTGTATAAAATTAATACTTGAGGACACACATATCAAAAGCAGATTAGCCGAAACGTTTTCGGTATCCAGTTATAAAATAGAAAATAAAGTGGCATTACCTATACTATATTCAGCTTCAGAGGTATTATCAACAACGCTCTGCATTTTTGAACCGGGCGACTTCTTGATCGTTTCAACAGTGCCATAAATTTCATTATGCGCCAACTTCAAGAATCTCTGCTGATTCTGTTTGTTCCTTTGTCTAACAATTCGCTTCTCAACTTCTGGTATTACGAAATGGTGCACCAAATTTGCAATATACTCTTCTTTGTATTCGACATCATTCCTGTAATGTTTATGATATAAGTTTATGATAATCTAGGAAAGTAAACAGTACATTTTTTGTTTAGTCAGTTCATTTTCTTCATCCACCTTATTTGCTAAAACCATTACATATCTACGTGCTTCTTCATCAGACGCAAACTTCATACCTTCGGTGATGATGTTCTGAAGATAGAGGTCGACAGTGTCTTGATGTACTTTCACAACCTAGTTGTTTGTTTTGTTCTATTAGTAATTGAAATATATAATCATTTATCCTATTTTTTGTTTACCTGCAAATATAAATGCAATTATTATTAAAATACAAATAAAGGGTGTCCCAATGTCTAATCTTTTTAAACGTTTGGTGATATTTTGTAAATATCTACGAATTTACCAGTTAATCGCAGCAAAAATATACCCAAAATGTACCAGTAATTTGAGGCTTTTATACCGGTGTTTTGATAAAGTCTTCTCATTAAAGATGTATGTGTTTTATTACTTAACTTTAAATCAGCCCACATAGCATTAGTAATTTTGTTTAGTTTAAATACTGGTTTATTTTTCAACATAGTCTCCTTTTAGGACTATACACTTACTCTAGCGAGTTTCCAATTTTTTAATACTTTAAGAAATCGCACTTGGCCGTGTAACTTCGTGTAATGTTGTCATTGCTACGATCGAAGTCCGAAGTGGTTCAGGTAATGACAATGGGCCCGTTCATCAAAATCTTCAACATTCAATATGTTTGGATTTGTTTGTGATGTATGTTGGTATCTAATGAACGGTTCTCCGGTCGGTCTATTTTGTACGATTGCAAAAATCCCAAACACGTTCACGATAACAATCCGGTCATCAGAGAATTCCCAAACAGTTGGCAGTAAACTCCCAACTGTTGTATTTGATGAACGGGCCCAATGGAGAAACAATCGTGCATGATTGGAATAATGAAACGAAGAATAATTAATCTTTCGAGATTGATTTGTGAGACTTCATGAAAGAGCACACGTTTGGGTGCCATTTAAAAGTAAATGGCATAAGATCCAACCAAATAGACCTCAAGAATCAATCTTGGGACCACTCCTATTTATAATGTATATTAACGATCTTCCTGATAACCTCTTGCACTCCTTATCAGTCTTGTATGCAGATGACAGTACGGTGGCTATAAGGAGTAACTCTAAAATTGACATAAAGATAACACAGACAGAGATACAATATTTCAATGATTCAACTATAACAACTTAAAACTGAACGAACAAAAATCGGTAGAGTTACAATTGACTTTTAAACAAACACCAGAGGTTGAACCAAACTCTGCAAATTTCCTAGGCTTTTGTAAAGGCAAATAGCTAACATGGGCACATCACGGCAAAGAGTTAATGTCGAAGCTGGCAAAAACGTTTATGTGTTAAGAAACATCTCGAATTCGGTCTCAGCTTATACACTTCTCATGACGTATTATTCATTTTTTTCACAGCCATTTAAAGTATGGAATTATTTTATGGGGACATGGCTTAGTTGTTGATGTTCTTCTTTGGGTTGAATTTGGTGCTTTCGTGTGCATATATCTCATGGCTACACTGCGCAGATCTGCAAAAGTGTACCGCTAACTTAAAGTTTTGAATGCTGAGTTTCTTTAAATTAAGTTTATTTTGCCAGTATCCTGTGTTGGTCAGTAATTTGCACTGAATGTGATTTTGAAGCATTTCTTCCAATTTTAAAGTTTTACTATATGAAGACCTAATGTTTAGACGAATAAGGAAAATTGTCGTAACTAACTTCGAATTGGTTGAGGTTTCATTGAGTATTATTATGTCTTCTTTGCTGGCCGGGGCGTTGCCCGGCACACAGAAGGAGCTGCCCTATACATGATATGTTGAGTGAATACAAATTGGCTTGGAGTGTAAAAAGCTTCAAACCTTTTAAAGCTGCAGGCCCTGATGGCATATCTGCTGAATTACAGATAGCCTAAGATATTATAAATCCCTGGTTGGAAGTAATATTTGAAGCCTGCCTAACTCTATTGTACATCCCTCAGAGATGAAAAGAGACAAATGTGGTGTTCATACCCAAAGCAGCGTATCGTCCTTCTTACTCAAGACGTCGGAGAGACTAGTTGAAGCGTACATAAAGGAACGCATCAATCCAAACCTTTGGTCAACTAGCCAACACGCTTATACTAAGGGCAGATCAGTGGACACGGCGCTGCACGCCCTCATTAGCCAGGTTAGGAAGTATATGTGCAATAAGGAGTTTACGTTCGCGGTATTTCTGGATATCGAAGGAGCCTTCAACTTTGTGCAGCCAGAAGCGCTTCTGTTTGCCCTCAGAAACCTGCACATGAATGAGTCGATATGCCTCTTCATAGGAGAGCTGCTGACGGTGAGGCACGTTGTCTCCTCGCTGGGTAGCTCACACTCAAGAAGAGAGATTAATAGGGGTACCCCTCAAGAGGGGGTTCTCTCTCCGCTACTATGGAACGTAGTCATAAATGACCTACTGAAAGAACTAGAGTCGGTAGGGTATAGGGCAATTGCCTACGCCTACGATGCGACCCTTACGGTCTCTGGCAAACACTTAAGTATCCTATCCGAACTTATAGAGCAAGTACTCCGCAAGGTAACCCGCTGGTGTGAGAAGTGTGGACTAGGGGTAGACCCCTCAAAACTGAGCTTGTACTCTTCACCAGAATGCATAAAGTACCGAACTTCAAAGTTCCTACTGTAAACGGCATGGAACTGCTGGTAAAAGTGCAAGCTAAATCTTTCGGCATGCTAATTGACAGGAAGCTTAGTTGGAAGCCCAATATTCAGGACAGAGCACGGAAAGCGCTCGTCGCGCTGTACTCCAGTAAAAGAGCAGTGGGCAAGTAAAACAGCAGTGGGGACTGAAACCAACCGTTTTTCACTGGATGTAGACGGCCGTGGTAAGGCCCATTATGTTCTACGGAGCCGCAGTCTGGTAAAATGCCCTGGACAAAAGGATCCACCAAACTGCACTGGGCAAGGCTCAGAGAGCCGCCGAATTGCTCATAACGGGGGCGGTCATGTCCCCCTCCTAAGCGCTAGATATCTAGCTCCAGTCGACCTCTACTGCAGATATGCTGCAGCTACCACAGCGATCAGAATCAACTCAGTTGGGATATGGAGCACTAGCAAACAAGGCCATGGAAGGATCCTGAATGAGCTTGTCGTTATCCCCCTGAAAACTGACAGCTGTACTCCAGAACTTAATTTTGAAAATAAGTTCTCCACTTCTATCCCGGACAAAACCAAATGGTTAGAGGGCCAGATAGTTCAAGGCAAAGACTTCTGGCTCTTTACGGATGGTTCCAAGTCTGAAAACAGAGTAGGGGGAGTAATCTTCTCACAAGATTTCAAGCTAAAAAAGTCTTTTAGACTCCCAAACCACTGTAACATTCTTCAGGCAGAGGTCATGGCCATCCGAGTGGCAGTGGACTGGATCCACAAAAATTACCTTCCGGGGAACCGCATCAGGTTCATTACTGATAGCCAAGCCGCCATTAAGATACTGAATAGTCCGTACTGCACCTCGAATGTGGTCAGAGACTGTAAAAAATCGCTAAATAGGCTTGCAAATAACTGTGACGTGGAACTCATGTGGGTGACTAGGTCACAGTGATATCAGGGGGAATTCAATTGCCGACGACCTTGCAAGAAAGGGGACAAGAATAAAGGACCTGTCTACTGAACTCTTCACCCACATTCCTCTTGTGGAATGCAAGAGACTACTTAGGGACCAAATGATAGCATCGGTCCACAATAGGTGGAGAGAAGAAGATACTTGTCTCATAACAAGGCAGCTATGGTCTATATGGGATATTATAAACAGCAACAGATTAATTGCACTTAGCAGAACTGACATAAAGAAGGGGGTAGGCATTCTCACGGGCCACTGCCTCCTAGGCAGACATGCACAAAAGATGGGTCTTGAGCACAACGACTTTTGCAGAGGATGCCTGGATATGGAGAAGGAAGAGACGGTACTCCACTATCTGGGACAATGCACTGAAGGGAAAAAAATCAAGTACCTTGGTATGCACTACGCGAATGGATTAGCGGACCTCGCACCTCTAGATGTGAGAAATCGGATCGGGTTCATTAGGTGCTCGGATTGGTTTGTATAGGTATAGGTACAAGGGGCCCTTTTGGCCGCTTCGCTACGCGACCAAACCAAATTTTAAGGCTTTTCTAAACTTGAAATATTACTTCATGCTTAATGTGGGAGTGGAAAACACTTGTTTGAAAGTTTAATTTAAAATATTTGTAAAAACAACGAATATCTGAAGATTTATAGCATTTTTTGCACACCAGATAAATTCCAGGGCTGAAAGAGTTAAAGCTACTGAAGGATTTGTATGTTTGGGAGTGATTTTATCACATGTTATGTCTTTGCAGTTTATTCGTTTCTTGGAATTTTAGGTAGTCCCGCATTCATGATTAGAATAAAAACACAATAAAATGTGTATTTATTCTTCATTTGCCAAACGAATTTGGAAATGTATACATTCACCAGAAAATATACATATTCATTAACTTTCTACTTTTCCGATGTAGAAATAATTTATTCACAATTATCTAACCTGTTTAAAGATTTCATCATGTTCCTGCCGCCTGCGTAACTCCTTCTGTCGTCTGCCAGCTTCCGCAGCCTCTCGCTTAATTCTCTCCCGTTCAACCATCATCACCATAGCATGCACCTTTCTTTCGGTATACAAACGATTCAACTCCTTATTCAAGAAATCTAATAATGTCCCAGCTACATATCCTCCAATTTTCTGCAGATGACACTCCAACATTTTCATCTAATTAAAAAATATATATATTATTACAGAAATCATACAGACCGGGTATAGTTGCTTACATTTTGAGCACATTTAACAGCATTTTGTTGTTTTAACTTGGTCGTTTCCATTTCTTTCGCCTTTCTAGTGGCGTTTTCTTGTAGAAAGCCGTGGTTGCTTCTTAGTTCGTTAATAAGCTCCCTGCATCTCTCCCTCCCTTCGAATATCTGCAAAATATCTGCTATTACAAAATTGATTAACATAAAATTATGGTATTACGGAATACTGCGAAGCTCGTCCTCGTAAAATTTTCTGCATGAAAACGGAAGATTGGTATCTGTTTTCCGTATGATCGTCAAATGCTTCGATTTCAGGAGTGGGTTCTTCTGCTTTTTCGTGTTCTATTTGTACACGTAGATTTGGATATTTCTTTTGATCTATACTCAAGTCTAAAGAAATTGATTTTTATATCATTCCTAAATATTAACAACCATTAAAATACATTTATATTACAAAGATATCTTATACAGGGTGTCCGTATTTCGTGGAAACGCACGGGGGCTACAAGATTCTCCATTAAAACGTACCCGTATAATGTTAAATTTGTAAATATCTAGATTCAATAGGTTTTGATTAAAAAATTAAAAACAAAACTAGTTTTTTGACAATGTTTCTAAAACAAAGTAAGATATTTCAAATTACTTTTCAGATTATTATTATTGGGCTCTAAAATACACAACTTTATCCCAATTAAACCGACCTTCTATTTCTTTAAATAACCGAGATTTCCGTGCATTTCTACGAAATACGGATACCTTGTATACATCCCTTGTCATCTATCCAATAAACCAACTAAACAAATTGTCATCTAACCTAAATCTAGGCTATAAGATAACAACTAGATCAGGCCCCTAGACCTAGACCCTGTTACTATACAGGGTGCCTGGATTTCGTAGGGACAACATGGGCAGCTTCTGCATTTGAAGAGATAGAGAGATGGTCAAATTAGCAAAAATGTGCAGGTTCGAAAGCTCATTAAGAATCCACTCCCAAATCCTACTTATCATGACCCACTTGTTCAAAATTAAAAAAAAAATTATCTTAAATTCTTTCATTTGCCATAACTTTCCTGTTACCCAAGACACCGAGACACCCAACTAAACAAAGTGTCATTTAACCTAAATCTAGGCTATAAGATAACAATAAGATCAGGTCTAGGGAGTTACTATACAGGGTGCCCGGATTTCGTACGGACAACATGGGCAACTTCTGCATTTGAAGAGATAGAGAGATGGCCAAGTTAACAAAAAGGTGCAGATTCGAGAGCTCATTCAGAATCAACCCCCAAATCCCACTTGCCATGACCCATTTGTTCAAAATTACAAAAAAAAAACAAATTATCTTAAATTCTTTCATTTGCCACAACTTCCCTGTTACCCAAGACACCGAGACACCCAACTAAACAAATTGCCATTTAACCTAAATCTAGGCTATAAGATAACAATTAGATCTGGTCTAGGGGGTTACTTAACAGGGTGTCCGGATTTAGTACGGATATCATGGGCAACTTCTGTACTTGAAGAGATATAAAGGTGGCCAAATTAACAAAAAGGTGCAGGTTTGAGAGCTCATTCAGAATCCACCCCCAAATCTTACTAGTCATGACCCACTTGGTCAAAATTTAAAAAAAAATTATCCCAAATTCTAAATTCATTTGCCGCAACTTCCCTGTTATCCAAGACACTGAGATATGGGTTGAACCAATTTGCATAGCAATTTAAACACATTCATTGGCACTTAATAAAACCTATTTCATTTGTGCACATTTTTAGTAATCTAACCTAACCTTCAAATTTTAAATTGGTTCAGGGCAAGGTTAGGTTAGATTAGTTTTATTATGTGACAATAAAAGTGTTTAAATTGCCATGCAAATTGGTTCAAGCCGCATCTCAGTCACTTTGGTAGCAGGGAAGTTGAGGCAAGTAAAACAATTTGTGAGAATTTTTTTCAAGTTTTGAACAAGTGGGCCATGGAGGTGGATTCTTAATGAACTCTCGAACCTGCACCTTTTTACTTATTTGGCCATCTCTCTATCTCTTGAAATGCAGAAGTTGCTCATGTTGCCCCTACGAAATCCGGGCACCCTCTAGATTAACGTTACTTTGGTTAGGTTAGGATAAATGTTAGTTACGTAGAGTATGTTTGATATACCGTGCGATAGTTTAAAAACATAATTTAGAGTAGGCTTTGAAATTTAAATAAGATCGGCACTACTGACTTTTAACACATAGTTTACTATAACCTCAAATTTATTCCGCGATTCAATTAGCATTCTGGGCTAGTGCACACAAAACAATGCCGAATACTCTAAATCATCATTTAAACGATCGCACGGTAGATGATATTTATCTTCACTTTCAAAGTTTAAACATATGATTTTGGTTTTCTGTAAGAGCTTTTTGACTTTGCTATAAGTAGTTAGGCTTCAGATATACACCGGTTGATATCGTTCAGTCAGTTTTTTAAAAGCATTTACGAAGCTCTCACATATGACCTTTAATCAGAATCAAAATAGCAGTAGTCACTTTTTTGTAGATTATTACTCACGTCAAGAAATTTTCATCACAAACAACATTAACAATGTCAATCAACGTTATCGAGGCCTATCTCACCTAAAATATGTAATTATGAATATATCGACTTACTTTTGAGTTCTTCGTGTAACAATTTTAAAACGGGGGTTGTCCACTTTGTTTCCCTAATACACAATCTTGTGCCTGGAAGTTTGATATTTCTAAAGTCCGTAACAGTGTCCAGCCAAGTCGGCATTGTATCAAACCGTTCGACACCATAATATTGTGATTTGTATTTTCTGAAAGATTTACGTAAAACCTCGTGTCCATATTTCGGATTGATGCCGTGGCGAATTAAAGGCACGTAAAGTTCAGATTTGTAATCGGTGTGTTCCTTAAATACATCCACTGGTCCATATTTGGAAAGTATTCCTTTGTAGTTGAATTCCAATCTACGTTTCTCTAAATAAAAAAAAAACGTGTATTTTTATTCTATGTTGGCCATTAGTCAAATGACAAATAAATAAGATATAAGATACGTTCCATGTAGAAAGTATAGCACGGTGAGCAAGGCCGTAGCCAGAAAAAAATTCGGAGGGGGTTATAAACATTTCCGGGGGGGGGGGGGGGGGGGTTAATCAGAGATTTCACCCGTTATTTTTTTCGGTCCGGAAAAAATAACGATTTTTTACGGTTTTTGGTATAGCTCGAAGTGATTGTTTTATTTTTTAAAATGTTTTTATTTCATATTTAAAAATATATTGATGTGTCCAACATAGCACTATTCTCATTATAGATATGATGATTTAAATATTAAGAATATGGAAAAGTACTAAATTTTTTCTACTTTTATTATTATTATCGCTTTTACAACTTCTGTGGACACTCCTGGTGAAGGAACTGATCACAAAACCTAACATCCAGGAATTCTATACAATAGGATATGCGGATGATTTAGCAATACTCCTAAATGGAAATTATGAAAACTTCCTCTGCAACAGAATGTAAGAAGCACTCAAACTTGTGGAGGACTGGTGCATAACCAACTAGTTATC